>CM040190.1:55237162-55529662 GCA_022606455.1 Callitettix versicolor | reverse complement strand
TTATACCTTAATGTTGGTTATTTTTAGACAGAACACTGTGTTTTATTTAATCACCACGAGCGTATCCAAAGTTTAAATTGAATTCTGACTAGATAGGCACTTTGTGCTCTACAAAATGTTCGACCTTACAGTATCTGGAACGCATTCTCTGACTTTCGAAGGTATTTTTAGACATACGAGTACACGTTCACCAGAAATGTTTGTAATTCTAGAAAATATACAACAGTAGAATTATTTTGGGGATTTATTTTCCTACCTGATAAAGTGATCGTGAAAAGATCGATTTTCATATATTGACTAATCTATCAGTTTTCAGGTCCCACGATTCCGAAAAAGTAGTTTGGCTGTCTGTCTGTCCTCATAGTTAAAAATCCTACCGATTTTGATGAAACTTGGCTTGTAGATCTGGTTTATCTATATATCGAAGTAATTTTTATTGTTCTAAAAAAAAACTATCGAACAGCAGTTACAAATAGAATTTTATCAAAATCGGCTCGAACGATTTTGATCAAATTTTTGTTTAAATATGTCATCGGTCGCAACACCCCAAAAATTCGGTTCGAGAACTATAAAAAAACCGGCATAATTTCTTAAAATTGTTTTATCAGGTTCTATAAAATTTGAAACGCCTTCAAGAAGGCTCGTATTCATATTTATACTGATACACTTGTGGGTCCTACAATTCGGTCCTAGCTGGTCTGGGAGTATCAGAAGAACCTCAACACTCTGTCGCTGGATAACTGGGCAACTCTTCACTGGGTTTCGGGACGTTAGGGGTTTGAGGCTAATGAAGAGGCAGACCGACTGGCTAGTCTGGGATCTGCATCTGAGTTTATCGAACATGAGCCGGCTTTAAGGATCTCTCTGTCGTTAGTCAGGTCTGTTATTAATAAGCAACACCTGGCAAGATGGGATAACCTTCATATGCACTCCCAAAGTAAGCGCCTCTTAAGCACGGTTTTATAAGGACGACTTAAAGGAGCGGCAGACGTCTTAAGCAGAGCATATCTGAGGAATATCATCGGACTCATTACAAGACAATGTGGGTAACAGGATAAGTATGCACCACGGAGGAACCGTTTGTAGGTTATACAGGAAAGAGGAGGAAACTGAAGGACACCCAATTCATGATTATAAGGCTCTTACTTGTAGAAGGCTAGTTTTCCCAAATATAAAAAACATAAATTTTTGTTTAATATTTTACATAAAAATTTGCATAAATTGCGTTTTAATTTGCATCAATTTCCATTGAAAATCTACAGTACTAATTTATTGGTGATTGTGACAATGAAATCATATTCCACAAAAAGTGAAAGATAATTAAAAAATAATTACAATAGAGTCTCAATTAACCGTTACCATTTTAACCGTCAGTTTCAATTAACGGTCAGATCAATTCCATTACCATTATCATTTACTGGAATGAGATAGAAACACTTCAAATAATGTCAACAAATTCCGAAAGAGTGTAAGAATATTTCTATTGAAAGATAAACATTGTCACAGTATTTACGATAATATACTATTCAGCGTACAAGTCGGACATGTATTAGTCACGTGACTATTCTTAAGTGGCGCGCGCGGTACTCTTGCATGTTACGTGAAAACTTGTCAAAAGGTTAAGTATGGACAATTCACTGTATTAAAGTCCGATGTATGTAAAATTTGAACAATGCATAATTATAATTAAATAGAAAATTTTAAGAATTTTAATACATTTTTCATAATAATACTAATAAAACATTCTTTATTATACACAGAGTATAGTATTTTATTTTTATCGATAGTACAGGTGGTCAATTTCTCCTATCCGTCACCCCAAACGTCCCGAGAATGACCGTTAATCGAGACTCTACTGAATTACGTTACGTTGTATTGTTACTTTTTAGAAATGCGCATCCACCAGCAAGATATTTTTTACTGCAGACTATTATATAAATATTTTTCACAGGGCCGCCTTTGCGTCATGGCTTCTGATGAACCTGCTGCTAGTGGTGGTACCACGGTATGGTGCCTACATGATGACCCTCACCGGAGCCTTGCTTCTGGGAGCTGCCTTAGCTTACCACTGCCTCTTGCCTTCCAACCCCATGCACGTCCGTTTTGAGAACAACAAGGAGCTGGCGTTCAGGCTGGGTTGGTGCTTCTACCTGGTGATAATTGCCGGTAACCTGAATGTTTCTTGTTAAATATTTTACAACTAAAAACTAAAAAAAATCCCTAAAATTTTTTTATGAAACCTTCAAGATGATTGCTAGTTTGGCCAATTCGAAAGCAGACATGGTGCAGTTAACAATGGTGCAGAAATAAATTACACAAGCTTTCACCTCCAGGTCATTTAGAAAATGGTTCACGGAGATACCCAGCCCCTCCCCAAATATTTTACTAGGTAACGGAAGAATTAATACAGGAAAAATAATAATAAATCAGAAACTTATTTTACAAAATTCATATATAATGAAAATCAATGAAAAATAGTGATAACTCAAGAAAAAAATTAAATTATTACATTTGGCAATTATAATCATCAATGACAAGGTAGCGTATCCTTCTTCAAACAGCAAATTTTCATAACTTCCTGGACAATTCATTACATATACCCTGAGATTTCAGTAAGGAGCAAATAACTTTCCTCCTTTTAAAATGTTTTCCCAGGAATCTTGTCTTTGCATAACTTCTCAATCTGTTCTGAGTAAGAATCAACTGCCATTCACATAAGAGGTGGTTTTTTTGTAATCTTATTTCACCTTTCATTTCCTCGATGCTATGACCTGGAATCCACTGAAAGATGTTTGTATAGGCGAGTTTATTAATACATTTCATGCAGCTGTACAAAGTTTGGAGTTGGTATACACTTTTCTGTTTCATACAATTTTAATCTTGAATTGATCATGATACCTATTTTTCATATCTCGAGTCCTAACATTGTTTAAGGACCGCATGACAGATATATCATGTGTTAAAACATTAAACACTAAAACAACACTTCTTTTGTCATCTGCAAAGAACACATTAAGTACTTATTATCCCGTTCTTTACTGGATTTAAATTAATCGTAGTAACAAATCCTTATATCATGTTTACGTTTAACATTCTGCAATACCTAAAATTACAGAATTTGTCGGACAGACATTGTCGGATATTACACTAACACACTGTTTACATTTACAGGTGTTCTCTGTTTAATAACAGGCATGATAATTACAACAATAGACATCCTCTATCCGCACAGATTTTCTACCACTTTAGAAGTAGATTATGACACTCCTTATGACAGACACGTTATCATCGAGGAGAGTCATCATAAGACAAGGAACTGGAAGAAGACGGCAGGATTAGAGGAACCACCTGGTCTTGGAAGGAGGATACTAAGGTTAGACTGAAGATAAGCGAGATCTTTGTTTGCATATCAGATCCTTATTCATCAGTGTCTGTCCTTATTTTATCTACCGTAACATTATTTCAAATTAAATTTTTGTTTTAATGTGTGTGATGTTTCCCCGCAACATATATATGTGTGGCATTAACCTGAACTTAACCTACAGAACTATGAAGTATACATTCATTTTAAAATTAATAAATGTTTAGGGTACAAAAATTTTAGTGAATTTCCATTAGGAAAAATGTTTTTGGAGTAACCGTCATGACAAAACCATGAAATGAACACTGTTAGAAAAAACTATATTTCGCTTGGTAAAATAATCTTTTCCAAATATCAAAAAATTTGGTCTGATTTATTTCAAACATGATCTAAAAATTTATTTTGGTAATAACTTGGTTCATTATCTATTCCAAGTTGTTCATCTAGTAGTTCATAATAGGCCAAAATATAATAGTTCATGACTGATTGACTCAACAGATGGCTTTTTACTAAGATGACATGTCATCAATATTTTGGATCGAATCACTATATTTCTAACATTTATACACAAATACCTCAAATTGAAATATTGACATCACTGAGTACTGAAAAATTTGAACAACTTGTAATCCTACTGTGCTCTAATAGAACAAACTAATTAAATTATTTTGCAGGAGACTGTCATCAAAAAAAGATGAAAACAATAGAAGCGTAAGAGGAATGGACAATAGAGGCTTTGAAATGGATCCTCCGAAATCACCTTGGCGCTATCCTCTGCACCGTCCAGCGCTCCAAGCAGCATTTAAGCGGAGTATCTCACAAGATTCTGCTTCTAGTGCTACATCCAGTCTAGCCATGGCAGCGTTCCTTAATAACTCTGATCATGGGCCTATTGTACATAAAGATCCTTCTTTTAGGTATGTCAGTTTGTAAGTGATATTGTACTGTTAGTTATAAGCCACAGAATGTTTCAACCACTTTCCATAATAACATTAACTGTTACTTGAAGATGCTAATATATAGTGTGTGTTTCAGAAGACCTATACCCGAACACAGCCCAGCCGCTAGACAAGTGACCATGTGGTGATGATACTTATGTTTATCTCTTTCGATTTTAACTTATTTTAGTTTTAATATACTTAATTGTTAAGTTAGGAACAATGGATCCACAAGGAATACACATCCTTAAATTCCATTAATGTCATTTGTTTTATTAATATTGACATTATTTATGAAACTATTTTTCTGAATTATATATGCATAGAGCTTTGTGGATTCAATAATTAAATTTGAACTAGTAAATGTCGTTGATGTGTGGCCAATTCTGAACAAAGTGTACGAATATACTTGTATATGTAGCTTAAATTGAAAATATGTGTACAATCCCAAAGCAATCTCCTTAAGTAAATCCAGAATTATTAATGTTAAATCCAGAAAATATTAATGTTAAATAACCTTTTAATTATAGACCTGTCATTTCTTCTTTTCACTGCACATATTTATTCAAGATTGCAATTTTAAAAAAATATTTATTAAAAAAAAACAATTCACCAAAAATACTTCACTTTGTTCATACAATAATATTATAAGACATTGAAATGTTATAAACTGGCTATAGTTATAAGTTACTTACAGCTGACTTCGATAACAGCTGATTTGTCAGTTACCAACAAGAACTGATGTGCATTGTTGAACATTTGATATGTGTTTTGTGAGCTTGTGCAAAATGTGTGTAGCATATTATATTGTTTAAAAGCATCTGTCAAATATGTTTTTTGTAAACAATTGTAATGTAGGCTCCTAGGTACCATAGAAATTAAATTTTAAACTAGGTTAAGTTCTTTTAGTGTAAACAAATGTTCCAAATCATGAGGACAAGTTAGTGTAAATAAAATGGAACTATAGAAATTCCTTTTAATTTAATGGTTTAGTTACGGCCTTGAAAATTGAGGATGACATATCAAATTGTGAATTGACATATTTATTATATAGTTTACAGATCATGTAAACCTTAGTCCTCAATTTGGTAATCTTTCAAAAATTTGTCTGCAATTATATACTTTGAGACCAAATATATAATTGTCTCAAAATACAAAATAGAGACAATTATTCTCTATTTTCTGCCTTAAAATAGAAATTTTTTAAATGTTTCAATAATCACTATTTTGGGATAATACATACTGAATGTAGCATGTAAAAGTAGATTTTAATATACTGTTTTCTTGGTCCATGAATCAAAAAAGTGGGTTTTAATGTAAGTACTTTACCAAGTAAATATTTACATGAACATGAACTTGTTTGTATGCCTGAGAACATCACTACTTTCAATTTCAAATTTCGTTTAAATATACTCATAGTTTACTTTTGAAATTTGAACTGCTTACATTTTTCAAAAATATTTTATTTTCAAGCTTTTTTGTGTAGCTTGTCAAAATTTCTACACTGACTTCAGCATTGAATATAAACATACATAATATTGAATTTTAAATATCCAATTATACAATACTTTTAATAACAAATTAGAATTAAAAGGTTCATGTTAATGTTGTATGTAGCTGTAACTTTAATTAAAGTAAAATCTACAGTTAATATGTGAGGAAACCACAAATCATTAATTCTTGGGTCTGATTGATTTTTAAAAACTATTTGTAGCCTAAGCATTGTAAATACATGTAGGCTTAAACAGTGTTAATGACCTTTTTTTATTTAACATTTAATGACGATGAGGGATCAGTATTTGTTAAGGATAAAGCACCAGGAGTAATTGTGGCTCAAACTACGAACCTTCGAGTTGTGCAGTTCAGAGATGCCGCAGACTGACCAGGGCTTTAGCCACATCGTACTAAAGTATAGAAACAATGGACAAACCAAAAAACTTGTTAGCTCATTAACTAACTAGTATTTTCAAGTATAAATTGTAATTTACTGAATGTATTTATCATTATTAAATCTGTGGTTTTATTTTTAACTCCCATAAGGAAGGGCATAAACAAATTATTTATTCAATATGGTATTAGAATAAAATAAAATTACAAGTACGCTGTAAATATTTTTTGCTAATTTACATAAAACATTTTAGTCTAGCTTTTATTTTACTTTCCTAACCATTTAATTTATAGTTCGAATTTGTGATTTATTGTATATATTTTTGTTGCAAATAGTATAATTTTTATTAGACGAAAAGTGGTAATGAAATAATAATTTTTAAGAAAATATATTTTAACTTTCAAAGTAGAATGTATATTTATATTTTTTCAAAGTTTAAAAAAAAGTCCTTAAATGAAATAAAATTTTAGAGAAATGAAGTCAAAGTTCTGAAGTAGTAAAATAAAATGTATGATTTGCCTGTCGATATTAGAATCTTAAAAGGGAGCAATCAGACATTGCTGTGAATGCATTGCTATAACATGTCAAAAGTGAATAATATCCATATAAACAAAGTGTTCTTAGCATCAGGCACAATTTCATTGTTCTGCTCTGCCATCTTGCCTCACAGTATGTCTTTTGAGTGATTAGGTTCCCTTAAAATACAACAGAATTGACAAGGCCACCAGACAAAGAGTGTGAACACCTTTTCTGATTCGTCAATTAAATTCTTGAAATGAAGCCAACACAATTTTATATTTACTGCCAATTGCAGGTGTTTGATTGCTTGATTAGTTTCAATTACTTTTGATGCAATATTAATCTGTATCATTTTGGGAATGTTTTCTTGTAATTAGAACAATTTTCACTTTTTTTTTATCCGAACACAATTTTGTTGCATAATTTGGTTTAACTAGGCTTCATCTACATCCCTGTAAGAATTATGGTATAAATGTCATAACTACTGCGCAATAGTTTTATACAAAAAATTCTGTCATAGGCCAGATAGATCTGATCCAAGAATTAACCTCTATGCTGAAACAATGGTGGCTTTCTAACCTATTCTTTAAATTGTATATGTAAGTATAATGTCATTTAAAGACATGCCTTGTTACATACACACCATGTATACAGTACGAATGTATGAATACTAATTCTACAGAAGGTGAATTTGTTCATTAGCAGTTATTCTGCAGTTTTATTACTGCACAAAATTTAAAACTTAATTACTTATGTAATTAATAGATTAGTAAAAAGTAAACAAAAAAATATTAGCCTAATATATCTAAACATAAAAATTTACCAAACTAATATAACTTATACAATTTTTCAGTGGTTAAGTGTTAGTTTAAATTAAACTATCCAAAATTATATACAATCACCAGAGTCAAGATGATATAGAATATTTTGCTTTTAATCATACTGTAACAAAGTTATGTTTGTGATTGACCTATTTAGTGATAAGCGAGGCTGTTGTATTCTAGGTTAGGTTATACGATGTGATGTATAGAACGATTAGTTAACTGTATAATTTGTACATAAAAACAAATCCCGAGTGGTTGGAAAGTCTAACTCTTGCCATGAACTTATTTGTTGGAAACGTTTTGCGTTTTTGACGCAAGATGGTCAAACGCTTGACCAATTATACATTGTTTCTGGTTTATTGCTTCATAGTCAGAATCTTATTACCGGAGAAGTGCAATGATATAGAACTCTCTCGAGCTGTTAGAAAAATAAATATAAAAACAATAATGATGTAGCATCATTAATGAAAATTATGATAAAAATCAAAACAACGTTTCATACCACAAATTATAGTTTTAGTATGAATTTAAAATTGTTAAGTTTTATTATATATATATATATATATATATATATATATATATATATATATATATATATATTTAGAGGTTCTAGAAAATTTAAAAGAATTATAGTCTGTAAGTTACGAAATAAGTACTTAAGTGAAAATTTTCCAACCACTTGTACAGGAACTGTTAATGCATCATTTACAGTAATATGAATGTATGGCTATAATTAAATAAAATGTACGACTTGTTGAATGTTTACTTCTTTAACCCTTATATTCTATTACGGTACAGTGCTTATAAATAGGCTTGCCTTATGGCAAAGAGTGAAACGGGGACAAGAGTCTTACTGATTGCGGAGGAAGAGAATACCCTACTAGGCAAAAAGGTTGTTTCCCCTGGAAAACTTTGAAAATATGTTACTTCAAAAGCGTATTTTTAGAGAACTTTTTTAAAAAAGTTTTTTTTCCTATTTTAATAGGTTTTAAACATAATGAAATTATTCTTTTCTTTAGGAAAACTAACCTAAATCTTCTTGTTTACAAACCATTCATATTTTTCTCAAGAATTTTTTAATATTTTTAATGTCTTTTTTATAACAATCTGAACAAGAAATAACCTTGCTCAACAATAACTCATGCAGTTGACTTGGACATGATTTTTTCTTGTTAAATATTATTCACTAAGGAAAACATTCTTTTCAATTTCCACAGGTGCTAATTTTCTGATCACTGTCAACTGAATTGATGTATGTTTTGAATCACCAGTCTATATCTTAGATATCTGCACAAAAGTTTGAATTTTATACGTTTTTAGTGCTTTTGTTATAATTTTTATTTTACTGCCATTTTCAAATGCTGACAGACATTTACAAATAAGGCCAAGACAATGGGACCGTCTCAGTCAAACCGAAATGTATGACAACCCTAAAGATAACCCTTCTATTATTCTGCCAGTTTATAAAATGTTTATTGCAGCTGTTTCCTTTGATAGGATAACCATGACCAAATGAAATTTAATAACATTTAATACTATATCAAATGCACAACTTTAATATTATATGATGGAATGCACAAATACAGGCCAATCTCCCTTACTTCAATAATTGCAAAAACAATGGAAAGAATGGTTGCTGCGAGGCTACAGTACTATTTGGAAAACAACAAATTAATCTGCAATAACCAAGCCGGATTCAGGCCTCACTATACACCTATGAACCAAGTGCTGAAGTTCACACAGAGTGTGAAGGACTCGTTCAACAGAGGAGAGTCGATTCTGGCCGTCTTTGTTGATTTCAAGGGTGCCTTTGATACGGTATGGAGATCCCAACTTTTAAAAAAGATCAAAGACTTACATATAACTGGCAATATGTTCTATTGGCTGAAACACTTCCTAAGTCAAAGGTGGATATGCACCAAATGGAAAACGGCAACATCCAAGTATAAACAAACACAGGTGGGCCTCACGCAGGGCGTAGTTCTTAGCTCATTGTTATTTAACATATACATAAATGATCTCCCCAAAGCATTATCCTCCAATCAACTCAACTGTGCGATGTATGCGGATGATGTACTGATATGGCTGGCAAATAGCAACAAAGACAGGAAAGTCTTTGACTCACTTCATGATGGGATGAATGAAGCTATGGAGGCGCTGACCAGTGGAGTAGGAATAACAACATGAAAATTAATGTCCAGAAAACAAGTTACCAGCTCTTCTCACTGAAAACAAAAACACAAAACATACCTCTACAAGTAGAAAACACAGTAGTCCAACAGCACTGTAGTACTAAATACCTGGCAGTCATCCTCGACAAAAAGCTCAATCTAAAAGAACATGCAAATTACATCGCATCAAAGATCTCCTCCAAAACCAATATACTAAAAAGACTAGCAGGAGTAAAATGGGGAGGAATGCTTGATGTACTATGCCAAACCTACAAGTCATACATAAAACCAAATTTCCTTTACTGTGGTGAGATGCTTGCTTTGGCAGGCAGTGATGCCCTGAAGAAACTTGAAACAAGCCAGAACAACTGCCTACGAATGATAACGGGTGCCATGAAGACCACACCAATTGCAGCACTGCATGCCTATACCAACACCAAACCATTGCATAATGAATACAGGTGCAAAGCTATGATAACATTTGAGAAGATTCTTCACAGGAAGTACAATAACCCATGGATCCTAGAACCACTAGCAGAACAAACATTAAAAACACAAACAAGTTTCAAACACCTGATGCTTAAATGGAGATCAAGTGGTGTGGTGATCGAGGAGCCTACACAGATGAAGAGTCCTCTGGACTACGACAGGTACAACATAAGCACTCAACTTGTGGAAACTATAAATAAAGCCAAGGACAACCCAGTCACAGTTGCGCAAATTACTTTGGAGACTATAAACAACCTATACCCATCAGACGATTGGTTACGAATATACACTGACGGATCTAAAATCGGAGGTGAAACTGGGGTGGGAATATTCTGTGAGCATTTTTCTCACTATTTTGCATTAAGCTCGGACACCACCATTTTTGAGGCGGAGTTATTTGCAATCGATGAGGCATTGAGACAAATAACAATGAGGACATGGTTGAATAATAACATAGTGATATTAGTTGACTAAATCGGCATTACAAGCAATTGCTGACAACACATATACAGGCTCTATGATAGAATGTAAACACAAAGTAGTTAAACACATTACCAAGTTATTGGTTCTGCAGTGGATCTCGTCACATGTAGAATGAGCGGGTAGACAAGCTGGCCAAACAAGAAACCCTTATAGTGCAGAAACCAAAAAGAATGCTCACACTGGAGGCTCAGATTAGTGCACTGAAGCGAACATCTTATCTTGAATTTATAAACAAAGTCAAAGAAGACATAAAGAACAAGCCTTATGAGAATGTACTAGAATTGTATGGGAAGGTCAAGGACCTCCAGAAGAGGACATCTGTTGTGGTCTTTCGGCTGACAACTGGACACGACTGTCTGAATGAACACCTGAAGAAAATTAAGATAATAAACTATGACAACTGCACATTGTGTGAATGCCCAGACACCATCATGAACAAGGACCATCTCCTGGTATGCAGAAAATTAGATGAAGAGAAGCAGAGAAGAGGAGACCTCCCTGGCCTCTACTGGGAAGCAAGATCAAAGATGGCGTGAGCCAGCGGAAGCCATTGGAAAACAACAAACAACATAATATATCAAATAGAAAAACATGCTTTTTTTACTTGCTATTTGAAAGTATGGTGATACTAAAAAAAAAAATAGATCTTGAGATTTTCGTGGATTTTCTATTTCAAGGCCTTTATTGGTCAATAAACTCTTTCAAATTATATTTTCTTGATGTGCCTCCAAAAATATTCATCAACTGAACAAAAAATAAAATCTGGCCACTGTCTGTAGAATATTAATCCTTTCAATGCCAACATAACTTCCGGAATTATTTAGCTCTGACAATGTTTTCTCAAAAATAAAAATATCAAGCCATAAACAATTGGTTAACATAACTGAACAATAATAATACGATAACCAATGACATACGAGACTTGTTAAATTAAACAAATTTCAGAATGTTGAAAGGGCTGATCGGTATAACTGGCCAGTAGTGTAGTGTGTTAGGCATGAGCAGGTTCAAACCCCACATTGGCTGTTGATTTTCTATGCAATTTACTTTGAGTCTGTCTGTCTGTTAGAGGGAGAGGCCACATTAAATGGTAGATGGCTTGGGGGAAGCTGACAGGACCAGGTGACTTCTTCATGAGTTGTATTATTGTTCAAGAGTTTTGCTACCTTTTTCTCACAATATATTGTGTGTGCATTAACACATAATTTTCATAAAAAATGTTTTTGTAGCTTATAATAATCCAAAAGTATTAAATTTTTATCCAAGTAAAAAAGTCCATGGCACTAAAAGGTAAATGTTCAAGTCTACCCATAAAGGACTGATTTAGTTACATTTTTTTGTGTTATACATTGTAAACATAATTATTTTTGAAATTTTTATACAAATTTTAAGGCAAATATTGCAAAAATGATTAATAAAATAAGTGATCTTTGAAAATTGGTTCAGTAATTTCTACTTTGTTGTTTCCTATTCAATTTTTTTTTTTAATTTTCTGATGGCTTTTGCAATTTAATAATTTCTAATATTTTTTTAAAATTTTATGTGAAAAGTAAATACTGCAAACATGACGAATAAAATGAGTCAACATTGATCAAAATTGGATAAGTAGTTTAGGCTATATTTACATTGAAGTTTAAAATTCAACTTTTTGCAATCGTAAATTTTTTTTGTTTGTACGCTAAAGGCACATCCTGTAACCAGGACAGATAAAACAAGTCATCATTGATCAAGATCAGTTCAATAATTTATGCTGTAGATATGTCAATATTGGAAGAAGAAGAAAATGGAAAATTGTTAACATGCCATTTCCAAATGATTGCCTCCATTTTGGCACTACCGTTTTTCAAAACTGTTTAATTTTTACCACTACATCCTGCCTTTAACGTACTGTGATCCCTGTGCGAGTTTTTAACTTGTGGATACCTGAAAAAATAGTACTCGTTACCTCCTCATATATGTATACTGCGGCAGCTTCATAGGGTGACTTAATAAGGCTGAACTCTGCCACATCCCTTTATGGTCATCCTTGAGCCGCCTCGGTGGCCTAGTTGATAGCGTACTGGGCTTTCACCCCGAGGACCCGGGTTCAATCCCGATGGGCTATAAATCATTCCATCGTCTGCATTAGCCCAAGTGTACACAATAGTCGGACGTTAAAAAAAAAAAAATTATGGTCACCCTATGATTTTTTTTTATGTTATGCCAGTATGAGGATGAGGATGAACTTAACTAGTATTAACAGTAAAGGAAAAGCAACAGCAGTAACTGTGACTCGAACTAACAACCTTTAGGTGCACAATTCAGAGACACAGCAGACTGACCGGTGCTTTAGCACATCAACTACCGAATCCCCTAATGTATGAATATATATGGCTAAAATAATTAATGTCAATTTCACTTAAACAATTGAATGTGGACATTCCAATGAGCTTGGACAAGATCATTACCAAACAAAATCCGCCCAAGAGTTTAAAAATGCCTGCCATGCCACAACTTAAAAAATTGTAACTTTTATCCTACAAATTTTTGAAAATCCGATTTGTAATTAGTGTTAAAATGTAAATATAAATTACAATTTTAAAAAAATCAAATTTAAAAAAAATGAATTTGACAGCAGTCATAGTTTATTTTTATGTTTTCACAGCAATTTTAAAGTTTAAAATGTTAATTTAAACATATTTTAATGCTGATTAGGATCGTAAAATCTAATTTTTAAATGACTGAAAAATAAAAAAAATGTTAGAAATCTGCTTTCACGACATTATCTAGAGAGACATACACTGCAATTATTTTATCTGAACTACTGGGATGCATTAAATATTGTGATTAGATGTTTGTATGTTCCTAATTCACTATGAAACCGACCTAGTCAATTACGTCTTTTTTTAAAAGAAGAAACATCTAATACTTTTTTGCAATTAAATAAATAATAATAACTGTAGTAATTTGACAACATGAAACAATTATTGAAAGACTAATAAAATAAAAATACATTTGATATTAAAAAATAAATCTATATAAATGCTTTTATTAATTATACAAATATTTATGTTTACCAAATTTCATTTGGCCAATAATACATTCAAAGCTTCCTTTTAGGAACTTTCCTCATCTTTAACCACTTTCCATCTCCATCGGCAAGGATATCTTTTTAAGACTAGCGAACTTTTTAAGCGCCATCAGTTTTTGATGGTACGCCTCTATTTCTTGTCTCATCAAATTGTTTTGTTCTTGCATCATTTCCATTTCACGGTATTCTTCAGACTTCTCCGATTCCAGTTCGTCTTTCTGCTCAATTCGTTTTATACGACAACTGTTAACATATAATAGTGGGAATAATGAAGTTAGCTTGGATAAATTGTATATTCAGGTAACCTAATTTTTATATGTTAATGATTATAAAATTAAACCAAAACATACCTGACAAATTTCTTTTACTTCAGACTTGGTAAATTGATTTGCATTACATACGAGATCAGAGTTCAGGGAATTTGAATTCTGCGAATGAACCATTTGTGGTATAACCTGCTGCTAGTAGAGCTGACAAACAGCATTTTTTTAAATTATTGTGCCTACAGTTGTGATGGAGAAGGGCTGCGTTCTTGAGTTTCGTACGTTTGTGTAATGTTGTGTTTTAGTTAAGCAGTGATTTTTTTAAACTTGTGTAAAAGGCAGATTTTAAGGATCAAAGAATCTGCAACAAATTTTGCTTCAACATTAACAAAAACTGCTGAAGAAACCCACTGCACGTTTGTGAAAGCTTTTGGTGACAATGTTATGATGAGTCAAAGTAAAACTTTTTTGGTAGAAATGCTTCAAGGATGGACATATGTCTGCCAACGATAATGAACATTCAGGACGACAATGATGAATGTTGTCAGACAATTTAGGAGTGATACATATTGCAGCAAAATTTGTACCAAGACTGCTGAACAGCGAGCAAAATGATCACCGCACAGCTGTCTGCACTGAATTGAAAACTGCAGAAAAAGATAACCAACCCCCAACTTCATCTCCAATGTCGGAACCAGTGAGGAGACATAATGTTTATAGTTATTACCCTGAAACTGAGCAACACTCATTGCATTTAAAGTCGCCATCTTCACTGCAGCCAAAAAAGCATGTCAAGTTAGCAACAATATGAAGTTCATGTTGTTACATCTAAGGTATTATCCACAAGGAATTTGTCCTCCCTGGTCAAAGTGTCAATGGGAAGTTTTACTGTAAAGTTTTGAAGTAGCTACATGAGAGCATTAGGCATAAATTTTCAAAACAGTGGAAGAATAAGAGTTTAGTTCTCCACCAAAACAACATGCATGCGCACACATCGCGGATTTTTGGGTAGCAACTTGTATGGCAGACTGAATCTATCAAGCTGTCAAGCTTACAAAATCAACCACTATCCTTTTCCTTATGGTTCCAAAAATACTATATAATGAAATACCTCTTAACCAGCCACTTTGGGACAGAATGGATTAAAGAAATCTGGATGGATGGATAACAATTTGGATGGTTAAACCAATTTTCCCTTTCATTCTTTACCACAAAATTAGACAAAAACAAATCGACAGGCCAGGCATGCACATACGATTACAGTATTGATATAGTGATAAAAAAAAACTGAACAATAGAATAGGCTTATACAATGGTCCACTCTAACGTTGATGGTGTTTCATAACAAATTGATAATGTAGTGCATTTAAATTTAGCGTTAGCCATACCCAATACTCTTTGAACCTGTGACTAAGAATACAAATAACTCAATTCCTTCACAAGTCTTCATAAGTAGATAGGCTTAAGTAGTATTAGATAGGTTAGGACAAAATACACCAACCCTATGTCCCTTACACTTCTTTATAGTACACTCAAGTAAGAATCAATTTTTTTGTAGGCTAGTAACAGTTAATCAGTATGAGACCTATTATCAAGAAGAAGAGTTATCAAGAAGATTGTTCGCTGTTTAGTACTGTTTCAAACTTGTTCCAGTCAGTTAAAAAGGTGGCAATTTAAAAGTGAGTCAAATGTAATTTTAAATAATAATTAATGCCTTTGTAGCATTAATACTATACCTGGCAGCATAACCTCTATTCTTGAGCGTTCGGCGACGTTGTTTCATACGAACAATTTCACCTCTGGTTAACCCTCTTTGTTTCAAATGCCGATTAAGATCACGAACAGAAATTGATATCAGTTCATCATCACTTATATCTGGAATTGGTCCTGGTGATAATGGAGTCTGTAAAAATAATTATTATGCTTATTATAAAACAAAGTGTAGATACACACATGCACGTATGTGCACACAAGCATTCACTCTCTCTCTCTCTCTCTCTCACACACACACACACACACACTTTGTGTATATATATATAGGAAGTCTGCACTTAATAAAGTGTAGGATTTACACTCACAGACATATATATAAGATACACTATAATTAGGCATGTAGTGAGGTTTGAAATATAGGAAGGAAATAATAATGATATTATTATACAAAAACACTAAAGTCTTGAGTTGTCCTCTATCCCGGATCCCCAATATTTCCTGTCCGTCTAATTCCTCCTAGAGGGACCTTTTAAATGATGTTTACTATTGGAATGCCTTCTAAGAATGTCCCTTCTCTCCTGGAGATTGATCTACATACTAACAGCAGACCCTGTCAGACACAGATAAATGTCCTAATGCCACCTCCAACCAATGAAGAAAGATTTAAACTTAACATGGTGATTTAAATGTGTTTAGTTAATAGCCCACCTCACCTTATTTATATTAATTACCTGGTTTGCAATGCATCAGTACCTCTTTTTAGGACATCAGTACAGAATGTTCAATCCATGCTCCCTTCCTATATTCTGACTGAGTCAGGAAGTGTTCCCTAAATTAGTCTATAGTTTATTCCCCAGTATTTGTATACATCCAATTAGTTCTTATGAGCATCCCTATTGGTTCAAGGGATCCAAGACCTTACATCAAGTCTTGTTTTGTGAGAAGTATAATTGGAATCCTCACAGAACTTCCTTAATGGTTCAACCCTTTTACATTTCCCCAGTTACCTTCCTCATAAGAGAACAATCATCATCAGAGGAATCAACAACTACTTCTATCAATCTCCCAGCAACGTACTCCAATTCATGGGAGTAAGGTTAATTACCGAGCGGTAATTTTAGGAATTATGATTAATGTTATGGCCCTTTGAGATGGGATGGCCATAACATTAATTCCTGCTAAATTATATTGTTTATGATTATGGACCTGTAGAGGGCTTATCCGACACTGACAGACATTGTTAACTGGTAACAAAATGTGTTCTATGTACAGTATTATTATGAGTAGCAAAGACTTTTCTTGTTTTTTTGTAATACGGCAATATGCTTCAATAATGCGGATGAGTACTCCCTCAGTGACCTTGGGCGTATGAAATCATGCACACAACATGTAATGTAGATGACAATTAAATGACAATATAATTCCATTAAAAACTGCATAAATCGTACTTATCATAAGAACTCAATCTTCTGCGAGTGAATATTTTTTAACTGAATAATAATAAAGTATGTAATAAAAGAAAAAAATATTTAAAAATCATAAATTTAAAAAAAAAACTCTTGCTAGAGCATAAAGCATTTACTGACATTTAGTATTTTTATCCTAAAAATCCTTTTTAATTTTGGGCGTTTCTCGATTAGGTGACAAACCTAACCTAACCTATTAATGTGTGCAATGAAGTACATATTAAACATTATTTTCCATTTTTCAAAAAGCGAACATTTTGGTAGTTCCTTAGTCAATAATATTACTATAACAAATATCACCAACAAGGCACTGAATGAATACATTAAATTATACTAAATTAAGTTATCCATATTATTTGGAAAGTTTTAACCTAAAATGTTAACCTATATACTTCAGTCTGTAGTACTTACCAATGTTCCTTTCCTGTCACTTCTTTTATTTTGAGGCGCCATATTTTCACTCAAATATATTTTTGCCTTTTGAGGATCACAACAACTTACTTTTTATCTCGGTTTGTCACATGAACCTACAAAACAGAAACACAATGAAAGTAAGACTACGTCATGCTGAAAGATGTCATGGCCAGACTGTCAGACATCGTTAACTGGGAACAATTAACAATAAGTTATAGGTATGCTATTATTATGAGTAGCAAAGACTTTTCTTGTTTTGTTCGTAATAGTTTATATTTATAACTGGCAAGATAATTATTTTCGCTATTGTTATGTTTGTTCAGTATTTAATATTTTTACTCAGATTAGTATCACGATGATATGTTAGTGTATGATATATACATAAATGTCGGAAACCATAGATAAACTAACTTCTAGGTGACCCAACACGTCCTAAATGTATATTTAGGAGGTATTGGATGACTACCTGTTTAATAGTTTATCTATGAAAGTGATCAAAAATAATTTTTGTTAATAATTAAACCTTCTAATAGCCATTGTAGTGTAAAAGACAGCACAAATTTTCTACATTTAATGAAATTAATAGTTAAAAGAACATTGTTAAATTGTTAATTAACATAGCTTAATTGTTAAATTAAGCTCTTAAGTTCCCAAATAAAATGAATTGCAGCTTTCTAAAGTTTCGGCTTGTGATTAACCACATTCGATAAATTTTATTTATCAAAATCAAATACAGATTTTTTTTTGGTATTGTTGAGATAAATGTACTATGGTTCCAGAATTAAATCACGTTATATCAAATTTTATTATATATATATTTTTTTTAATCTATTCCTGAACTGTTAAGACCCATCTCAATTATTTCAGTTAATCAAACTGACTCTTTTAATGCCGTATTTTATTTCGAATTCACCAAATTATCTTCAGTTTTGAATTTTTATAAACATTACCAAGATGTTATTAAAATCTGATGATGCTCTAACGATATTGTTTAAATTTAGATAGGCCTAGTTTAAATGTTGCTAAATACGTTATGTGCCTAATTGAAATACATTATACACAAACAAAACACCATTACGTAACCAAACGTAACGTTATAAGTTATATTTACTGTCCCCTCCCCCCCATAAAAAATATCAGTTTGGAAAGTTATTGATACAAAAATAACCTTTGTAACAGTAAACTGAAAATTTATAATCATGGCATGCAGTCGTCTTGCTAACGACGCTAACCAAATAGTTGAATTTTAATAGAATAATATGCCACATGCGGTGTTTTGGGTGAAATTTCCAAGTTAAATAATTTAATTGAATGTGAGAGAATTTGTACAGTGCTTTAACTGTTAAATAGATACTGTTTTCTAAATTAACAATATATAGACTGTTTCAAAATTGATATGGATCCATTTACGCGTGCGTTCAAAAGTTGTTTTCTGCTGGACTTTTTTAAATAGAATGACTAGAAAACTATTAGGCCAACTATTGTTACTTCAGTATTAAAAAAAAACGTAGTTTTAAAACTGTTCTTATTAGAAAACTGTACTTTGTTATAACTCTGTCACCACAAATAAGGATCTTTTAGCTTAAATAAGCCTTTATTTTAACAAATGTGTGTTTATTTTTATCCTGTAAAGTAATAACGTTTATGGGATTTTTACAAGCTTTTATTTAACCTGCCATGTGTTTAAAAATATTAAAAAGACTCTTAAGTATTAAATGTTTGTTTAAAAGTGGCTGTCATGGTAAAATCTTATAATTTACATAAGACTTGTTGCTTAGTAGTATTAGAATTACAATAAGGTGGTAATTTATACACATATATAAAAATTAGGCTACAATAAACAGTCAGTAAAATATCTGTTAAAAAATGTTTACTTAACATCACAGAATACAAAAATGTACTAAAACTATGCAGAACATTAAAAAACGACAAAATTCAGAGTAGTTTCAACTTTGTATGCTACAGTTGGTAATTATGTATTACAAAACAACTGTAAACGCGTGTTACAAATATTTTGAATACTTAGAAGGCAGTGGTACGTGCTTAGCATGAAGTCTGGTTAATTAAACTCTTGTTTTTAACAGAGAAGCTAAACAATAATTGTTTAGGCATAAAACGGTAGCATTTTTTTTTAAACAGACATTTTTTTATTATCACTTGAAAAATTTGGGATGAAATATAGGCCTAATATTTAATGGATTTGATTTTATCGATACCGATCGGTTATTTAAGAAAAAAAACATTTCAGAAACAAAAATTCCAGAGTTGTTACGAATTACGCAAACTCTGGAGTAAAAGTAATCGCAACACGCAGCTGTCTCGCTGACGTGATGAAAAGAATTTCCAAAAGTAGTCTATTTTTTTAATTTTATCTTCTTTTTGAAACTCTAATTTCACAAACTACACACGTATAACAAAATCGACAATATGCTTAATTTATCAAATCGGTTCGTGAGATTTTTCCAAATTTAGATCGTATATGATAATATATATGAAGAATCGTATATGAAATACATGAAAGCCAATTACAACAATAATACATAACAAAATTACAGTATTCAAAATTAAAAAAAGAAGAAATTTACAGTTTGAAAGTTAATCGGAAAAAGCAAACGACAGTCAGGATTTATTTATGGTTCAAATCATTTCCTAACCGTAAATATTTTATACAATAGGCTATTTGGAACTTGGTACACTGAGTTATGATTTTTCAAAAATTCAGGTAGGTGAACAGATACTGAAAACATTTTCTCATGAGTCCTAAAAACGGATAGGTCAATTAAAATATTCATTTTAATTTCTCCACGATCATTATTATTTCTGTATACTTTGTAGGTTATTGTTAGAAAATAAAAGATCATTCTAAATATGAAACTGAAAGTTATGAATTTTACTGCTTTTTTTATTGTTATTGAAATGATTTACACAATTGCACTAAAATTAAATTGTTAGGTTATGTTTGGTTTACATTTTTCTTTTGTTCTGAAAATTCTCTTTTATCGCGCCAACGAGACAGCTGCGTGCCACGAATATTAGTAACTGATCTGTGTCTAATCACATAGTGTACTAATGATCTGAGCACATTAATGCACTTGCATGATCTCATGTTATTTAATCTGCACATAGTATGAATTGCAATCACAGTATGATTCAAAATTGTTTTTCATATTTAAAATAATGACTTATTTTAATAACTATTATTATCGTATGTGTTATAAACACGAAACACACATAATTTGGTCAAACTATATAACTTAGATACAAGTAGGCGTATTTACATAGAATATACACATATAGTAGTTCAAAGAACAGCAGAACTCGCATTATATTCTTAAATAATCTACAGAGCCCTACACGACAGCGATCGTAACCTTTTCCGTCAATTTAACCGGTAACCGATACATTTACGGAAAATGTTACTGGACCAACTTTATCGAAACTGTATAGGCCTACTCTTTACATGAAACGGTCAAAATTATGATAGGTTTTGCCGTTCAACCAGTGTTATAGAAAATAACTAGCAACTGCACTCTCAGCGATGAATCAAAGCCCACCATCTAGAAACGGAAGTGGGTGGGGGAAAATGTTATAAATAAGCCGTTCTGGCTTTATAAAAGGTATCTCCGTACTATCGGTCAATGTGTTTGGTCGAAACTGCTTAACAAACACAGAGCAGTCAACAGAGACGTCGCTTCGCTCGGTAATAATAGTGGATTGCCTCGCTAGGCACACGGAGTACTGTAATTCGAACCCACGGGGTGTTAAAGTATTTTCAGGTGATAATACATGTCCTTGCTGCATGCAGCGTTCGTAGCGACAGGTATTCAAATTACTTGGACTTTAACCGCTAATATTGAGCACGCTTTTTATTATTGTGGCTGTACTTCTAGTCTGTAATTCAATGTTATTATGTAGCACTTTTCGTTTTTGTGGTTAAACTAACCCTATATTTTAGTTTTTATGTTTTAACTTCTCATGGTATCAGCCTCGAGCCTTTGTTCCTGTTTTTTAGTTTTAGTTTTCAAATTGTTATATTTTAAGTAAACGAGAACGAGAGTTGATTTATCCCGCTCTTGAAAATTCGTGCGAAAATTTTTCTTTACAAATTTACTTATTTATTGAACCAGTTTTAAAAAAATACATAGTTTGTACAAAGTGCTTAATACTATATAACCACAGCGGTAATCACAGTTACCTGTTTGTTGGACTAGTGCCTAAAACTAATTTAATTACATAATTATATATCTTTTGTTTAAGATTCTTTTGTAGCATCCTCCCATGACGCTTTGCGCAGCGTAACTATATAAAAGATTTCCCTAATATATTTCAGTTTGTAATTAAGCACAATACTCTGCACGGAGATGCAGACTAACTGCACCTATTGAGAGATTTAGACGTTCCTCGCGGTACCCGAGTCTAACACACACTTACACTTACAACACTACACTTACGACTTTAACACTTTACACTTACACTTATATTTAGGGAGGCGATAATAGCCTCAATATGCTTTTTGCCTTACAATAAAAAAAAAGTAAGCATAATATGTTTTATTTTTAATTTTTTTAAATATTTTCCCTTATCAATTTTTTTAGACCTTTTTCCCTTTTTTTCAATTCCTACTATTAGTTCACACTGTCCCTCAATTAGTTCAAATTTTCAATCGTTAATAAAATACTTTCTATTTATTCCCTTAAGTTCAAATATATTTTTTAAACGTGTAGTGGATGACACTTGAGTTAATACAGTTTTTTCAAATATTAATATCGCAAATTTGTACAGACTAGGCCTATACGATAGGATTTGATTTAAATAACACTTACGTTTTAAGCAAGTAAATTCCTTAAAATTCCATAACAATATAACAAATGCATTCATGAAGGATTTTTATGAGCACCGTTTTACCTACATTATAAATAATCATGTTGGTTTTAGGAATCGCAGCACGTAGCTGTCTCGCTGACGTGATGAATCGACCTAAGTAGGAATTGACTTTATTTTTTTTTATTACTTGTTAATTATTAATTATGGTTTTTAATCCATTTGGTATTTTATTAAAGAGGCATTGCAGCAATAAAGCTTTTTTGCTACTAATTTCCATCTTTATAGTAATTGAAGGCTTTTGTTATGCTAATTGTTTTGCTTTTAGATTCCATATATTTTTTTGAAAAATTATCATTGTGATATAAAACAGTGTCAAGAGCATATTGTTGTTGTATATTACAAGGACGACTATTGCATACGAAATTGTTTTTATTAATTATCTTTAGTCATTTCTCTTTCACTCTTTAAATTAATGCAATTTGAATATTTGAATAAATGGTTGCAAATATTTGACTAAGAAATAATAAAACGAATATTCAATTATTGAGTAACAGTTTTTTAAAACGAAATATTTTTTCATGGAAGATTATTTGAAACAGATAGGCCTGAATAAACAAACACAGCTGCCTCGCTGACGTGAAAGAAGCAGTGGATTTCGATAAACTCAACAACATTACGTTGGATAAACGAACGCGTTTGTTATCCAGAAAAATCGATTCTTTATTTCAACATTAAGGCTGTTTCAACAAAAATCACAACTTTGTTTATATTACGTTCTTTTTTAAAATCTGATTTCACCGTCGTAATCCGCGTTGAAATGAACTTGGCGGATTGAGTGTAGAGTTTATTCCCGTATTTTTATCGTAAACTACGTAAATATTTCCATAATTCAATTTTATCACTTTTTTTCAAATTCATTTTTAACATGTTTGCGAGACAACTGCGTGCGGTATTATCATTAATGTTTCTGATTAAATTAAATGCCAGTAAATACGGTCGAATCAGGTGTAAAATTTATAAGTACATAAACTACTTTTAGAAACAGAATTTTATTCTGCTTGAGGACTTGTAAGAGCCCCGTGATACTTATTGTAATCTGTATGGACAAGTGGTTCGTACTCATACATCATCATTCATCATGTGACAGATTGTATCAGCTGTTGCAGTGCGTTTAAATAACAGCGCGCGAATCTATCCGAAGGACATTCGTTTAGCAAGGCGGCTTTCTCCCGGTAGAATTGTACCGTGTCGGTGAGCGTCAGTCAGTCAGTGTTGTGCAGTGAATAATGGTGGTGCCTAACAAACAGGATATGGTTAAGGTAGGTCTCGTCTAGTTACCGTTCAATCAACTAGTTTTAGTATCAACAAGAGTACAAAACTGGCGAAACGAAAGATGTGTTTAAAATATACACAAAAATGTAAAATGTTGCTAAACCAACTCAAATGTAATATTGTTTACTGCTGAACGAAAGTTTATCGATATTGCTTATTGCTGAAACAAATGCAAATGTAATATTGTTTATTGCTGAAAAAACTCAAATGTAATATTGGTTGTTGCCAAACTAAAATCAAATAGATTTTTTTTATTGCCAAAATCAAATAGTAGGCATGTATTAATTATTGCTCAAACAAACTCAAATGTAATATTGTTTATTGCCGGAAAAACTCAAATATAATATTGGTTATTGTCAAACCAAAATCAAATAGAATATTTTTGTGTTGCCGAACTAAAATCAAATAGTGTATTATTTATTGCTGGATTAAAATTAAATGTAATAGTGTTAATTGCCAAACGACATTCAAATGTAACATTGTTTATTGCCTGACCAAACTCAAATATAATATTGTTTATTGCCAAAACACGCTCAAAAGGAATGAGTTTTATTGCTGAAACAAACTCAAATGTAATATTGTTTATTGCCAAACTAAATGAATATTGTTTTTTTCTGAAGCAAAAAACAAATGGAATATTGTTTACTGCCAAACAAAACTCAAATGTAATATTCTTTGCTGCCGAAACAAGCTCAAATAGAATAAGGTTTATTGCTGAAACAAACTCAAATGTAATATTGTTTATTGCTAAACCACATTCAAATGTAATATTATTATTGCCGGACCAAACTCAAATTTAACATTGTTTATTGCCAAAACAATCTCAAATAGCTTGTGTATTACATGTGTATTACCGAAATAAACACAACTTTAATATTGTTTATTGCCAAAATAACTCAAATTGAATATTGTTTATTTCTGAAGCAAACACAAATGGAATATTGTTTACTGCCAAACTAAACTCAAAGTTTATTGCCGAACCAAATTCAAACTGAGTATTGTTAATTGCCGAACCAAACCCAAACCGAATATTGTTTATTGCCGAAATAAAATAAAATGTTATATTGTTTATTGCTGAAACAATAAATGTCATTTCTATTTCATGTGACCAAACTGTTGTATTTGAATTAGAATATTGTTTATCGCACGAATTGTTAATGGTTTTGTTTTAGTTAAATTAATATTTTTTAATTTTTTTAATTCTGAAAATATGAACTCTGATTATGTGAAAATATAAAAATAGGTTACTAATTGATACATATGTTATCACTTATTGTTACGGTAAAATCAAATTTTCAGAAGAGAGTAAGGAAAACGTTTTACGAAATTAGAACAGTGTTAATTGTCGTATATTTTGCAGCATAAAATACGAATATGTTTCCGTAACGAAATGTCAGTTCGTGCTGTGTTATTTTACGTTTCTGGAAATTCGCTTCCATCATGTCAGCGAGACAGTTGCGTGCCACGATTATTCTGTTGAAAAACGAGCTTTTAGAATGGCCATAACGATAAAACCAAGATACAGGACCATGTAATGAGCAAAAACCACAAGGAGTTAACTTATTTATTTATATATGAGCTAGAAATGTGTTATCGCCCGAAATTTCTTTTCAAACTTGGCACAAAAGTCAACACTTTGTCAAATCCGTACACTGGAAAATCCTTTCAAAATCACTGCCGTTCGAAATATTTGACAAGCCCTAGTTATTTTAAGATCTGAAATTTGATTTCATCATTGTAATCAGCGTTAGGCCTTGGTTGTAGAAATTGGTGTTGAAAATTTCGAAAATTTACTGTAAACCAAACCAAACATTATTGTTTTAATCGTAATAGGCTTGAATGTATTATGATGTCATTAAGTTTTGTTAATTTTGGAATTCTATTTTCATCGCGTCAACGAGATAGTTGATTATTTATAATTGTGGTTTTAAATTCAAATATTATTGTTTAAGAAATTATTTTACAAGTGAATTCTTTTAATAAGTCTAAATAAAAAAATAATAAATTTCCTTAATAATTTCAGGAACTGATGGCCTACTGAACAACAACAAAATGACAAACATATAATTTTATAAAATTCCTCTTTTCAATAAAGAAAAATAATTAATTAGTTAATGGCAGAGCCTGTGTTATAACTTTGTTTTATTTAACATGGTTCAAACTACTAACGGCCATTTAAATGATTTAAACTACTAACGGCCTAATTTTATAATTATAATTTTAATCGTTGTTTGAACAATGGACGTAATCAAGTAATGTTATAAAAACTATTTTGTATCATATATTTTATTTTTGCATAACAATTCAAATTAAATTTTCAAAAATTACTTAATTCCAAAAGTAACAATAATGAATTTTTCTTTTATTAATTTGAGTATATTCGTCTTGCTTTTAGTAAGTTTTGATAATGGAGACAATCCAAAACGAGTCAACAAGTAAAAAATGACAAAGTTAGGGAAGGCGGTGAAACACAATAATAATATTCACAGCAAAGATTAAGAAGATTATATTAAGTATTTAATTTTTTTATCTTACCCTGTTTTGAAAATCCAATTTCACCGCCATAATCAGCGTCAAATTCTTTATAAATTAGCATTTGAAATTATACATTGGAAGTAGTGAACCCCGATGCTGGAAGTTTATGTAGATAATCTTCCTATCTAACGAGTCTTCCTTCAAAACGAGTTTTGAGTTTCATTTGCTCAAAAACTCGTAAATCATGAAAATTCAATTTGCTTAATGTCGTGTTTGGTCGTAGCTCAAGCTATTGTAATTAATTATTTGAAATACATTTATAAAATAAATGTATAGGTCCGGGTGTAAGCATAAATTGAAAAAAATTCCTGAACTTCGTCGGTTTACTTTCGATCCGTAAATGTTTCTATTTCAGATTTGCTACATTGAGTACAGCGTTGAGTTTTCAATTTTTAACAAAATTTTGAGCAAAATCTGATGACTCGATTCACATTCAAATTTTGTGTAATTATTTTGCATCATTTATTTCAATTTACTAACAGGACAGTGAGACATAACTGAGCGTCAACTGAAAATGTTTTTATCGTGGTTTTTAAATGTGTTGGTAACACTGGTCCGGAGTTTATAGTAACAACAAAACGCTTACGTAAAACGCACGAACTTTAGTTGTCACTCGCTGTTATTCAACCACAATCACCGGAAATAAATGGTATTTGTCAGTCTACCATGACCAACGTCAAGAGGCTGGTTCCCGCGTTTACTTACTTCCGGAATTATCTAGGAGAATTAAAAGAACATAATTTGAGAAACTTTATTATCGCTATAATGACAAGCAAATTAAACAATGTTAACAATTAGTTGAAACATTTTACGTAACTATTGACAAGCCGACATTTAACTGTTGATCATCTCACGTTGGGATCGAACCTGCGAACTCTTACTTAGATTAGTTTTTGAGGTTATGGAGTTTTGGTGACTTCTGACGATCAAAAACCTATTGTGCATCTAAGACTTTTGGTTTTTATTTCAGTAGCTCTTAATGAGTTTTAGCAGTCCACTGACAAGAAGGTCCTCAGGGCCCAAACACCCTCTGCCTCTTGCTGATAAGATCACAGATTATGTGGGCGGCAGTTTCCTCTTCCTTCTTGCATAAATAACACATGTTTTCTCCGTGGCACATTTCTATCCTGTTCATGTGTACGACAGTGCCTTGTAATAAGTCCAGTGGTTTTCCTGTATTTCTTCAGGATCTTTACCTTCCTGGCTGACCAAAATTATGTTGTCTAATTGTTTACGAAACGTAGTAGGTAGGCAGTCATTCTCAGAAGCTTAGTCCACCTGAAAAAAATAGTTATAAGTGTCCATTCGTTGTTTGTAGATAAAACGACTTGGACAAGAAGTTGCCAGTGTTGGAGGGGATGCATGTGGCCATTCATGGTCAGAACGGCTTAACCAAGCCGATCCGTTCTACCACAGCGTGTGGTTGATTAAGGACGCAGGATAGATTGCACTCGTAGCACAATCTGCTGAATTGTGACATGAGAATACATGTGACCAAATTTCCGGTTCAGTAAATTCCTGTATTTGACTGACTCGATTAGCAACAAATACTTTTAAACGAAGTACTTCAGGTAATACGGTGCCTGCGAACCCTTACTTGTAATACATTTGTTGTTTCGTTCATTAATAATATAATTTCTTTAAATTTATTACTTTCACTATGAAAAAGAATGACGATCGTGTAAATATTTCTCTAGTTTTTGGCTTGAAACGTTCTCCGATGACTTTCGTTTCCTCTTCCATTTTCCTCTGTCATTCCCCTTGATCAAATCCCCTTTCTCTTATCAGTTCCTTCTCTCCAACTAAGCTTCGGTCTTTTTCTTTTTTGCGACCATGTGGATTGTATTTTAAAGTCTGTTTTAGAAGTCGATTTTCTTACATCCTTTGGACATGACCAAGCCATCAAAGTTGTTTTGTCTTGAACGTCTACTGTGGTGTGCTTCACATCCGTAATTTCACGGATTCTTACATTTTGTTCAATCTTAGTGTGAACAGTTACTTAGAGAATTTTTGATTTAAACAAGGTATCCGTTATCAGATAAGTTTTAGTCACATTAAAAATTAAACGAGTATAGCAAATTTGAAACAAAAACGTTTTTGAGTTGGGGATTAAATAAAAAAAAACAAATTCTAACCGCTTTGGTTTTTTTCAAAATATAAATTTCTTTTTATTTCAACTTTGGTATACTGAGTTTGACTAAAAAATTATGGTTGTGGTAAAAAAACGATTATGAAGTTTTGATATATCATAAAGTTTTGATATAATTATGTTTACGATCGCCATATATTCTATTTATAGCTCATATCGTGAGAAAATAAGATTTATGTTTATAACTTAATGAGTTTTATTTGACTCATAAACCAACTGAGTACAGTAACAAATTACTAGAGTACACATAGTAGCACTGTAATTGTAGAGATAAAATTGAGTGAAAGTTCGCGCATGCGCAGAAATTAAATCAACGTCCGCAAGAGAAACTCCGCACTCTACTTTGTCGTTCATGCTCTTAAACATTTACCTACTTTGTAGCAAGCACATATGGTTTATCCATTTGAACTCGGTTGGCATAATTTTATAACGCTCCTATAGCGAATAAACGGTAAATCGAAGGATTATAATTTGGCGGTTTTCTAACTTAACCTCATCCTCAGTCCAAAACCTAAGAAAAGAGGAAAAACAATCATAATGCATTTTAAACATTCAATGAACGTCTAAAATGGTCGTTTTGTCACCTGATGCGTCATCATTTAAAATAATCACGGCAAGCAGGTGTTTCGCTGAAGTGATGGAAGCGTATTTCTAGCAATTGTTATTATATCTTACACTTTTTTGAAAATCTGATTTTACCATCATCCTTAGCATTAAATTCTACATAAATAAGCACTTGAAATTTGTAAATAATATTTAAAACAAAATTTAAACCCTGATTGTCATAGTTTCAGTGGAATTTGAAAATTTACAATGCTAATTTACGCAGATATAAAAGCTGATTAAGATGGTGAAATTAGAATGTCAAGAAAATTAGATATTTTTTTAAGATTTGATATAACAGCAATGTTGATACGGTTGGAAGGGTTATGATGAAAAATAAGTTTGTTCAAGGTATTAAAAAATTAGATTTTTGTACCTATTTTGAATCAAATCGGACCAAATTAAGAGTGCTATTACAAAGTAGCACCTCTACTATCACACAAGCAGTGTCGCTCGGTAAAGCTTTACCACTGAACATAAACATGCTAGAATGATAATCCTTACTAGAGATAAGTGAGCGGTGGCTGCTAGTAGCATCTTGCGGCAAAGTGTTTAATTACATACAGCTAAATATACAATTATACTGTCTATTTTCTCAAACGTCTTCCTCCTATTCTTGCAGCATGCAGCGTTTGTAGCGGCAAATAGTCTACTTAGACTTTAGCCTCTTATATCTAGCACGCTTTTAAAAATGGTGTCTGTACTTCTAGTCATTTTACATTTAATGATATTACATTTAAAACTTTTGAAATTCCCCCCAAAATGTTTATGAAGCAAAACTTGCACCATACAATATAAAGTGCATCTTTATGCCTTATTAACATTTATTAGTTTAGTTTATCTCTATTAATACTCATCCTAATACTCTTCTGTTATAAGTTCAACTATACTTACTTACATCTTCAAAACATGAAACATTTATGAAGTTTTATCGTCTAGAAAATGTTAACTTTGAAACCGTTAATTTCCGAGTCCGGAATCTTTGTTGAGAGATCAACGATGGCAAAACTACACAACATTTAATATTACAATAAATTAAATCAGTAATTATAGTTCTGCACGGTAAATACGATGTTAAACTAGTTAATAATAAATATATACTTCTACACTAAAGCACTGATATGTTAATGAATGGGCCAATTAAATTCTGTACTGCGTTAATGTACACAATTTTCTGTCAAATTAATACCCTTTTATTATTTTAAAGAGTACATTACCGTATTAATTAGTTTGCCAATTAACAATAATAACCAATAACAATAATTGTAAAAAGTTTGTTTTTATTTACATTAATTACTCTTGTTCATTATTTTAGAGGTTAATTGCATTATCTAACAAGTCGCGAAAGTTAAATATGAGATTTTAATAAAAAGAGATTTTTTTTGTCCATTTGGACAATTTTTTTATGTTGGTACACTTGTCTGTAAAATATCTGCAGATTGGTAGCCATATAGAGCTACCAACAGCTGTTCAGGAAGTTTGTTAGGTTTTTTTACTTATTAAAACAACAGGGACAGATAATTTGCATTGAACTGTGTGAAAGAACGTCTTGGATTAAGTGCAGCAAAGTTATTGAAGAGTTTGATATGAGTAGAACGAGTGTCATAAACGTTTCCAATAAGGACGTGAAGACTAAAGATGACAAACGCCCTGGACCAACACGAATGTAGAAAAAGGGATGTACGTAATTATAAACGATCATAAGATTATCAAAATGGTTGCTGAAGATGTTGACAAATCGATTGCCTCATGTATAAAATGTTTCGGATGTTTTGGGCACGAAACTTGTGGCTCAAACATTTTTTGAGTCTGATAAACTTCGGCCAAAAATGGAAGTTGTTTAGGAAATGCTGAATAAATTCGTTACCGATCCAGAACTGCTAGATAGCATCATAATAGGTGGTGATAAATAGGTTCACAGATACGACGTGGAAACGACGTTCCACAGGAAGCTGCCTGAAAAGCCAAGACCAAAAAAAGTCACCAAGTTCGGCCGAACGTGAAGGCTCTTCGTTTTCATCGGCGCAGTGCACCATGACTTCTTTCCAGAAGGTCAAACGATAAATAATAAGGACTACCTAGATGTTCTACACCGTTTGTGTGAAGCAATCCGGCGAAAACGGTATTGTGGCGAAACAAGTCATGGCGATTGCACCACCTGATTACTTATTACTACTTCTTCGTGGATTTTTGGTCAATAGTAACACCTTAATGATTCATCAGCATAAGTATTCGCCGAATTTGCAACGTTTGGCTTCCTTCTGTTCCCCAAAACTAAAAAAAATCTTTAAAGTGACGATGTTTTGAGACAGATGATATAAAAAGCGCATAGATGAAAAGAGCTGAAAGCTATATCAAAAAACGAGTTCCGAGAATTGAAAGAAGTTGTGGTACGGAATGGATTATACAATGTAAAAAATAAACATATTTTTGAGGGAAATATAAAAATTTCCGTTGTTTTTTTAACATATCTCGAACAAGAAACAAATTATTATAACATATTCTAGTTAACATTAAAGAAAATATATGAAATGTGCATGAATTAACAACAATTATTAAACATAATAATTGTAGCCTTTTATTGTTTAACAATAATATTATTAAAAAAAGGTTTTAGTAGGGAAATATTAAGGAATATACATCAAATGTGTATGCATTAGCAACAATGATATAGTACTGGATAAATAATTAAAAAAGGCTTTAGTAAACATTAAAGAAAAAACATCAAATGTGTATGCATTAGCAACATCAATGCAGCAGCAATGATATAGTACTGGATAATATTATTAAAAAAGGTTTTAGTAAATATTAAAGAAAAATCATCAAATGTGAATGCATTAGCAATAATGATATAGTACTGGATAATATTATTAAAAAAGGTTTTAGTAAATATTAAAGAAAAACCATCAAATGTGAATGCATTAGCAACAATGATATAGTACTGGATAATATTATTAAAAAAGGTTTTAGTAAATATTAAAGAAAAATCATCAAATGTGAATGCATTAGCAACAATGATATAGTACTGGATAATATTATTAAAAAAGGTTTTAGTAAATATTAAAGAAAAACCATCAAATGTGAATGCATTAGCAACAACGATATAGTACTGGATAATATTATTAAAAAAGGTTTTAGTAAACATTAAAGAAAAGACATCAAATGTGTATGCATTAGCAACAATGATATAGTACTGGGTAATATTATTAAAAAAGGTTTTAGTAAATATTAAAGAAAAGACATCAAATGTGTATGCATTAGCAACAACGATATGGTACTCGATAATATTATTAAAAAAGGTTTTAGTAAACATTAAAGAAAAGACATCAAATGTGTATGCATTAGCAACAATGATATAGTACTGGGTAATATTATTAAAAAAGGTTTTAGTAAATATTAAAGAAAAAACATCAAATGTGTATGCATTAGCAACAATATGTTGTAGTCGATAGTCCGTTCTGGAATATGAGTGACCGAGTTGGATAAGCGATAGCCAATATTTTGTTATGACGTCATCAATGCCCATTAAGTTTTTGTACACTAATTTGAACCTAATTCGCTTCTACAAATTGAAGAAAGTGATTATGTAGCTTCAACGTGGTTGTATTTTTTGTAATTTGATTAAACAGCTGATACGTTAATAATAAAATATTTATGAAAGAATTATATATGAACGGAAATTACTTTTGTCGGGTAGAGTAAAAGAGGATAATGTAGACCCTGCAAATCGTCAAAAAGTTTTTTTTACCTTAAATGACGAGAAGAAATATGAAAATTGAAAATAGAAAAACTGGAAAATAGGCATGCAATAGTTTTATGATTTTATTTACTATCTATAAAAAAAGTTAATGGTGAAAGAGAAAAAAATGATTTTGAAATTTTGTTGGTTCTTTACGTTTTCAAATCCCCTGAGTAGAAAAAAATGTTTACTCGTTCGTTTGTGTAGGAATGTCTGGACACTAAACTGATTCACCGATTTTGATGAAATTGGCATGTAGTTCTCGCTTGCACATATCTCGAGACTAATTTTCCCCTAACGCTTTTTTGTAAAAAAATTGAAAAACTGAATTTTCTGAAAACCGGCTATAAAGATTGTAAAGGCTATTGATTAAAAAAATCTCTTTGTGAGGATATTGATAAACTCGAGAAAAATCAACCTAATTTCTCAAAATCTGTACAACAAATTTTGTTAATTTTTTTGATCATTAGTCTACAACGTTTCATAACTGAAGTTATTGTAGCAAATTTGAAACAATAGAAAATGTAAAGATATAATTAATAATTTAGAATTAAAATTAAATAATTTAGAAAAAATTAAAAAAAATAATTTACTAAAAATTAATAATTTAAAAAACATAATAATAACAAATTTGAAAATAGTAGAAATAATAGATTTGTTTGGGAGTAAATCGAAAAAAAAACAAAAGCAAACTTTGACCGTTGCGTTTGTTTTTGTTCCGCTTTACTCGGGAATCTAAATTTCTTTTTTCCGTATTTATTACACAGTATTGTATTATGAACACGTGACCATGTTTTGAGCAAAATATGATTAGCTGATTTTCAAAAATTATTTTGATATTTTTTAGTTTGGGGAAAAAACATTGTACTTATGAAAGTTTGTGCATTGTTTTTGCAACCATTTAATGTTTCGAATAGTCCCGTTTTCGTGTACACAGACGGTTTGACGTAGACAACCGAGCGCCAAAACAGCTGGCATTATCTTATCGCCAGACTAAAAACACTGTAAAGAAGCATGCCGGCATTAATTAAGTGTATTTTGGCTACGCATGCGCAGAAGCTAGACTTCCTTGCGCAATTGTGTATCCAGTAGCTGTTTACTATATGCCTTAACTATTACGTGTCAATAATTATAAAATATATTTGTATAAACAATGCTTAAGCCGCGTTAGTTCTAGTACAATATGGAGGATGACGACGACAGGGTACCTCTACTTCTTCAGCACGATTACGATAAGTTTACATTTCGTGTGATGAGGAACAACCGGTGGAGGATAGAAGACAACCCGATTATGGTAATATGTCAGCGTAGTACATTGTGTTTTAGGATAGTTCTTGGAAGCGATAACACTGGTCCTAACCTCAAAAACTTGTGTCTCAATGGATTTTTGTTTTTACTACATTTAGGTTGTTTTTTTAAGGTTTATCTTAATTGATTTTTGAAGCGACTACTTCTTATTGCAGGGTATTGGTGTATGTTTTGCACGGGGAAAAATTCAATTTGCCGTCACGTAACGCTCTAATTTTTCTTTAGTGATCAATAAAATGTATTTTTGAAGTGAAAACTTGTATGGTCGCAGTTGACAAAACATGGGTATAAATATTTGCTTTCGCGTCACGCTTGAATCCGTTATGCATACCTCACAGCATATATTGTTCTTGTATATTTAGACTGGAAGTGACTAAACAGCTGTTGATTCAATTTCAAATGAGGTTATGTTTATTGTTCTTGGTAATTTAAAAAATGTGTATTTTCTAAATTTGTATAGTAAAAATGTATATGACCTATACCAATTTTTGAATGCCAGAATCACAAATAATATATTTATTATTATACTTAAACAGTTTAACTGTCATGTATAACTGTCAAAAGTAGGGTTATAAACTGATGAATTATTGAAGTCCCTTATAAGGCCTAAGATACTCAGATTCATAGTTTGTGACAGATTCAGTTAATTTTTAAGTTGTGTATCTAAACACAAGCGAAATTTAATACGAAAATTAATTTCAAAATTTGTTTTTTCCTTCATGCACCTAAATTTTTATAAAAGTAATTAAATCATAACGGTGAAAAGTATACAGCCAGACATGCCAAAACAAGTAGTCACTCTGTCGGCCAGTCCCGCACTGCCTAAGTTTTTTTTTAATTATTTTCTCACTATAAGAAGTATAAAGAAAGTTTGATGATCATGAAAAAATAGATTTTGAAATGTTGATCGATCTATTCGTTTTAAGGTTCTCTGATTTGTTTAAATGTCCGTCCTTCGCTTGTGTGTATTTCTTATAATCATACAATATGTCGCAATTAAATAACCGTACTGGTGCTACAAAACATGTATTGATGACCAACCAATGTACTTTCATTGCGGTACCATACGAATTTTTCATTGTTCAAAGCAAAACAACTGGAAGTCCACTTCTGTCAAGTTGTTGAGAACCTCCGTCGCTTTTGCTTTCACCGCTTCCACACTGTGAAATCTTGTCCCCTTAAGCTCCGATGTAACTTCAGAAAATAAAAAAAAAATCACAGGGATGGGCGGGTGCGGTGGGCGTTCCAATACGCTGATGCCGATTTCGCATAGAACGCTTTCACAGACCACGCGGAATGGGCAGGCGCTTCAACAATGGTCTTGATGAAACATCCAGTAATTGCTGTTTCACAAATTTGGTCTTCATCTTCTCACTCTCTCACGAAGGTCTGTTAAAACCTCGTAGTAATAATGTTGATTGACCATCTGACCTTCGGTGTTCGAGTGAACGTAGACAATTCCACGCTTTAAATAAATAACAAGTGACTACTTTTGGTAAGCCTGAATATACCTTTTCACTATAATGATTTAATTATTTTTATAAAAATTTAGATGCATGCAGGAAAAGGCAACTCTTCAAAATTATTTTCGTGTTAAATTTCGCGCGCGCGCGCGTGTGTGTGTGTGTGTGTGTGTGTGTGTGTGTGTGTGTGTGTGTGTGTGTGTGTACACAACTTAAAAATTAACTGAAACTGTCACAGACTATGAATTTGAATATCTTAGTCTATACAAGGGACTTTAATAATTATCAGTTTATAACCTTACTTTTGACAGTTATACTGTCAAAGTATAATAATAACTATAATATTTGTGATTCTGGCATTCAAAAATTAATATATAGTTCATATATATTAAATAATTTAATACACAAATTTAGAAAACACACATTTTTAAAATTAACAAGAACAATAAACTTAACCTCAGTTGAAATGATATTGAAGCTATTGTGCGAAAATTGTTGTTTAGAAGTATTCATTTCCAATCTACATATATACAAGAACAATATATGCTGTGAGGTATGCATTAGAGATTCAAGCGTGACGCGAAAGCAAATGTTTATACACATGTTTTGTCAACCGCGACCATACAAGTTTTTACTACTAAATTACATTTTATTAATCACTAAACAAAAAAAAATGATGTACTGTAATAATGTTATAATAAAAAATACACCCATACTTAATTTACTAATTTACTCACCGTCAGTATTCGTTTGTGCGGTGTTTTGGAATTCCTTCTCTTGCATTAACGACATACCTGCGGTTATTTTTTTCCTTGTGCAGTAGGGTAATTACAAACACATTTGCACCCGTCGTTTACTACGCCACTCACCAACAGTGATGCGCAAAAACGCTAATTTAGCAGCTGTTATCTGTTAATGTTAATTAGAATTAGCAGTTAAAGTAACAGATACAATTGCTAACTGCTAAATTATGGACTAACAATATACTCTTAGCAGGACAAGCAGGAAAACAGCTTGCAAAAGAGCTAATTTTATTTAGCAGCTGCTATCTGTTAATGCTAATTAGAATTAGCATTTAAAAGTATCAGATACAATTGCTAACTGCTAAATTATGGACTAACAATATGCTCTTAGCAGGACAAGCAGGAAAACTGCTTGCAAAAGAGCTAATTTTATTTAGCAGCTGCTATCTGTTAATGCTAATTAGAATTAGCATTTAAAGTAACAGATACAATTGCTAACTGCTAATTTCTGGACTGACAATATGCTCTTAGCCAAGCAGGAAAACAACTTAAATGATACTGTTACATTATTTTTCATTCTTATCTTGACAGGTGAGATAAACAAATACAGTGAGGGTGGCACGTTTTGTCCAAGCCTACATACATTAATTAATTTATCTATAGCTTTTGTTATTAAAGCTCTGACGATTATGATAATATACCATTAACACTCTATGTCTGAAGATCCAATTTAATGTGCACCAAATTAATGTGCGTTTGGTTTGTTTACTCTGTGAAGCAATGCAGGATGAAGTATTTTTATAACACTTGTAATTCTCTTTTAATGCTTACAAGTAATCCAGTACGCGGTTTAAACTATTTTTATTTATTATTGTTATTAATTAATTAAAATGTTTTAAAAATTTTTTTATTATATTTTAATACACGTAGGCCACCAATAAATAGGCCTACTACTTTAAGTTTTTCTATTATTTATTCATGTTCGTAATTAATCAAAATATTCCTGTTAGGCATCTTACCTGGTACTTTATTATAAGTCATATTTCTGATATTATTTATTTTTGTTATAGTCACATTTTTTAAAACAATATTGTAATTTGTTAGCCTATATATTACTTTATTGTAATTATATTTGCGTGTAAAATAGAAAAATAATTGTTTGTAGGTCAAGTAATTGCCTATTATAAGACAAATGTTTTAAAATACTAGTATAAATTTTAGACTTCGTTTTTTATATTGTTAAAAGTAAATATTTCTCTTAAATTGTTTTACATCTATTAATTTTAAAAAAACATACACGTTTAAATTAGCAGTTAACAGAGTAAAAATATACGACAGTTTGATTCTCGGTATGGTAGGCTACACTTAGTGGAAATACTGTATACATTGACAACGTTTAGCAGTTTGATTAGCAGCTTCAAGGCTTAACACACTTCAACAGTTAGCAGCAGATGTTAGCAGTTAACAGTTAGCACTGTAGCATGATCGGAAGCAGTGTGCTCTGACCCTGCTATTTAACAGTTAGCAGTTCAAGTTTATTATGTTATTTTTAAGTGTGGTTAGCAGCCTGCTAAAACTAAAACTATTTAGCAGCTAAAAAAAATAAATAGCAATCCAATACTACTGATCGCACATTCAACAATCGCACATGCGTTCTCATAAAGGAAATGACCATCTTGACACTCGAACAATGAACAGATCGTCAAGCCAATGGACGACCTGCTTGTCTCGGCAGTATCTATTACGCAGTTAATAAGTGCTCACTGATCAGATGATTAAACGGTATATAGTTTCTAGACCCTTTGATGTCAAGGTATCTTTTGATGGGTGGATTTTGTGTTGAGAAATTCTGGAGACCTAGTATAGTATACGGATTCTCTTAAGCAAAGTTCCTTTTGGAGAACTCAGAGGGGCAGCAGATGTCCTGGGCAGAGCACAACTCAGGAGGATCATGGGGCTCATAACAGGGCACTGTGGTCTGAGGATGCACATGAACAGGATTGTTATGTACCATGGAGAAACCGTGTGTAGATTGTGCAGGAAGGAGGAGGAAATTGCAGGTCACATAATTCATGATTGTGAGGCTCTTGCTAGTGAAAGCTAGGGTTTTGGTTTCCAAAACCCTAGGGATCTTCAGCAGAGTGAGCTAGTCAGTGGGTTGCTGAAACTTATTAAGAGCACCAATCTGCTGAACTAGGCATTTTAAGACATTTAGTTGCACAATAGGTCAGTCTAACGCAGTGCCTGGGATTGTACTATCCCTTCCTGTAGTATCTAATTTAATCTAGTGGTATATGGATGACTAAGACAAAGACAGGTTCTGGTGCTGGTGTTTATTGCTTGAGACCGAGGCTGAGAAAAGTAATTACCCTGGGACAGCATGCAACAGTTTTCCAGGCTGAAGTAATGGCCATTAATGACTGTGTTTGGGAGAATTTAAAACAGGCCTTCAAGAAGGCTCGTGTTCATATTTATACCGATAGTCAGGCAGCAATAAAAGCAACTTTCTGGTCCTATAATGTAGTCCAAGCTGGTTTGGGAGTGTAGGAAAAACCTCAACGCTCTGTCCCTGGGTTATCGGATTACTCTCCACTGAGTTCCGGGGCATAAGAGGATTACGGGTAACGAGGAGGCAGACCGACTGGTTGAACTGGGACCTGCATCTGCGTTTCTTGGAACTGAGCCGGCTTTAAGAATTTCCCTGTCGTTGGCCGGATCTGCTATTAATAGGTGGATCACTAATCAACATTGGACAAGATGGGATAACCTTCATGGGCATTCCCATAGTAAGCGCTTTTTAAGGAAAATTCCTTTTGGACGTCTTGGACAGGGCACAACGTAGAAAGATCATTGGGCTCATTACTTGGCACTGTGATCTGAGGGTGCACATGAACAGGATATGTATGTACCACGGAGAAACCGTGTGTAGTTTGTGCACGAATGAAGAAACTGCAGGAAACATAATTCATGAGCGTGAGGCTCTTGCTAGTAGGAGGCTAATGGTTTTTGGTCTCCAGGATTCCAGTGATCTTCACTAGAATGAGCTAGTCAGTGGTTCATTAGAATTTATTAAGGGCATCAATTTACTGAACTAGTATTCAAGAAGTTTAGTTGCACAATATGTCTGTTGATCGCAGTGCTTGGGGTTGAACTATCCCCTCCTGTAGGTTTTAATCTAATTTAGTAAGTGTTAATAACTAAGTCCAAATTTTGAAAAATTGAAATAACGTCACCGGAGATGATAGTGGATGATAGCAAGACATTGTAAGAGAACTTATTGTACTAGTGTAGGCCTATGTAAGAACAATTTAACAGTTTTGTAAAACTAATTAACTACCAAATAAGTTGAACCCTTTCTTCAACTATTGCGAAACTGTTAACTTGAAAGATCTCGTTAGTTGATACAAACTTAACGTTGAATCCATGAATCGTGGAATTTCTTTATGTTTTTATGCAGTGCATGCTTCGGGTTCCAAATAGCAGTACAGTTTTCCGCTCTATTTTTCAAAATATAACTTCTCTAATATTAGCTGAACGGTAAAATCTATAATTTTGACCACTTACTAGGGAAAGAGCATAAATTTCAAATAAAGTTGGTTCAGTAACAATTTTCGTTAATATTTCAGTTTCCGGTAAAACTGACGGAAATGGTTGGGAGTGTTATCGTGTAGAGGTGACCAGGCTGTTAATTAAAAATATACTTCAAGGTCTATTGTTCTTTGAACTACTAGTTTACATTCTTTTACAATATACACATTTTAAAATCTTCAGTTTTTTCAATACGATACTCTATTGAAGTTCTTTTAGTTGTATTGGTAAATATTCTGTTAGAAATTTTGTATTTATATTTTCTAATGATAACGTATACAGGCTACATGTTCAAACAAAATTTAAATTATATTGTCCAAATTTTTTTTTACTGGTATAGCCTCCGTTTAGGCTGTTAGGATACTACTAATAGTTTAACAAGGTAATCACCTACAGCGTGACCTTCGCTGTAAGGTTGGATCTGTATTGAAGACATGTAATGTTTTTGTTTATGAGAATGAAGTATGAACAAAAACAAATTTAACTTCATTACAAATATTTAGTTTTTCACTGTATGAAGTGTATAATAAGTATGGGAATCGTGGATTTTGAGACGATGAATTTGGATGTATGTATGTCTGTGTCGGCTGCAGGCTAAGCAAATTGACCTACAAACGATTGTAGTAAAATTTTGCTAAAATATGCCAAAACAAAACGTACAAATCGCCATTTCAATACGTGAAAATTAAAATCCGTTTCAAAATGGCGTAAAAAAAATCTTATAATTTTTTAAAAAATCTGATTTCGCCATTGTAATTAGCGCTGAAACCTGTTTTAAACTTTAGAATTTTTTAAAAATATGATAGTGAACTACGGTTAGATTAATTTTTGAATTTTTAGTTATATTTGAAAATTCAAATTGCTAATTTATGTAGATTTTAACGCTGATTACAATAGTGACATGATTTTTCGTTTTTAATTTGAAATAACAAAATTAGATTTTAAACTATACGACAACATACATTACGGCCGCTAAAAACTTGCTCTAGGAGTAAGGTTCGGTGCACATATTTTCTTTCGCCGTGTTTAAAAAGGAAATAAAGCACCTGTTTTCACGTTTTACGTGGGTAAATTATCGAAAGCGCAGGCGTTCTATTTAAAAACAATTCATGTAAACAAATAACGACCGAATGAATTTCATAACAATCTTTGATATCGTTGTCGGATAAACAAGCAGCGAAGAAATCTATACAGGTGGCAGTGATAGCCTTACACAAGGAACAAAGCCGTTAACCTTGGACGGGTTTCTTCCAAGTTCGCGAAACCTCGCCAGCTGCAAGGAATATAAACAGTAAACATTCCGTACAGACACGGCTTCATACTGGACAGTGTTTATGTTGTTTCAACACTACACAATTTCTCAAAATTATCTTGAAAGTCTCGTGGTGACTAAAAATGTCCAAAAGGGATATCTGTTTCCACGTGATCTTCACTATACACCAGATGAACGGATTTTGCTCAAATTTAACCTGTTAACACACGCGTTATATGTTAATTTACATTAATGTTACAATAATGTAGTGGAGTTTATAAAAATCATTGTAATATTATAAATTTATAATATTTAAAATTGTTTAGCAATTAATCTCATACTAGTGAATTTCCATTGCACTGTCGGAGCGGCCATCATAGAAATACACGGGACCTTGAAATGAGCGCTGATCTAGACCTCTAAGGTCATTTTGCGGGGTTCTTTAAAAATTTTGGAAAATTAGCCATTTTTTAAGTGTTTTTATAGCAATTATTAAGTTTTGGGGGGGATTTATGTTATAGTAAGTTATTAATGAAATCTCGATTACATACGAAAATAAATTTAAATAGTTTAATTGAATGCATACAAATAATTCTTTTAGCGTTAACCTGAGTGTTGGGTTTTGCATAACTTCGAAAATAGTTGCGTTAATCCAGACATCTTCGCGCCTGCGCGTAATAATTTAATTTAAGGTAACGTAAAACTGATAGCTGCAAATTTTAAAATATTTTTCTTGATAATTTGGCTCTAAGGGCTTTCCGATACGAGAAATTCATTGGTTATAGATTTTCGGGAAAAATAATTTTCTCGCATAACTGAAAAGTAATTATTTGTCTTTTTCCTTAAAACGGCTCGAGGTTTTTCTTCAGACGTAAATATTTTAGGGAAGGTTTCAAATGCCAGAAAATCATTTGTCGTTTTATTTTTAAAAATCCATTTTTTTCGGTACTATGTTTTTAATTATTAAATGTAGCCTTTCTATTATTTTTTTTATTATTAGAAACTCTGTTTTCTCTCTTTACAAATCAGTCTTTAACCCTAGATGGACCAAAGGAGTGTCTATAAATGTCCACATTTCTCAAAAAATTCCTGAAAATAAAAATAATATTGTAAAAAAATTGAAAAAAATATTTTATATCAGAAAAACTCTTTCTGATAATATAAATTTATATATTCTGAGTATATAATTGTAATTTATAAAATTTATGTTACAATAAACATTAATAGTACAATGTATATACTCTACAAATTTCAAAAGTGTAGCATTTTTGCTGTTTTTTATGTAGCAAAATTAAGACGTGGACATTTTTGTCCCTCCCTTGGTCGACCCTGTAACCCAATACGTAGCAGTTTTGAAAATAATTGTATTTAATAAACTTCTACTACTCATTGTATTCTTATAAATTTTCTATACAAAAATAATAGTTTTCCAAAATGTACATGCATCACCAATTTTTTCCTGTAATCCAATACGTAGCAGGTTTGAAAATAATTGTATTTAATAAACTTCTACTACTCATTGTATTCTTAAAATTTTCTATACAAAAATAATAGTTTTCCAAAATGTACATGCATCACCAATTTTTTCCACTGTACGACAGTTGCTCGGTTCCCTGCGACAAATAGGCCTACTACTATTAACTAGCTGTTGTGTTGTAAACTTTTATTATTCTATTTCCAACAAAAATCAACTTCCACAATCAGATGGAAGTAGTTAAAACGTATGGTAATTTTGAAGCTAAACACACTGTAAATCAAATTGTAAGTTAATACTTGCAGGAGGTCGTAGATTGTAACAACGCCTACAAAATGCCCCTAAACCTTATCGTGGCTCTCTGACAGTATCTTTAAACTTAAAACGATGAAGTATTTTTAATTTTGTACACTCGTAGATAAAACATGACAATAATGAGAATATATCAGCTATATGAAGGTACAATAGCAGATAAATGTAATATCATTGGTCTATTTTCGAAAATAAGTAAATTTTTTAAAGAACCTTGTGGAACACAAACAGCTAATTTTAACGTTTATAGTCATGTGCAACATCCACCTATTAGTGTTTACTTAATACTAGAAATACTTACTGATTACCAGAAACTGCAGATGTTTTCGTAAATTCCTCAACGTTTTAACTCCATTTTATCACCGTAACATACTTGACCTGTTTCTTCTCACCTTATCTCAAACAGTATTCGTGCCTTCAAAACGAGATAACCTACTCTTCGATTGGTATTCCGCCATCGTAAATGGATTATTCAATACATTTCAAAAAGACTAAATTTAGGTCTATATGTTTTTATCAATAAATAATATTGTTATTGTTAGTAATAATATAAAGCTATGTTACAACGCTTTTAATATTACTATGGAAAGCGTAACATTGTTACGAAATGGATGTAAATTACAACAATGTAATAACACGAGGTAGTAAAACAAAATACGAACGAATAAACTTGTTATACTGTACAACAATGCTGTAGGGCAAATTTGTTGAACCTTTTAAACAATGATATAAGTAAACGTTGAAGTAAACTGTAAAACAATGGTATGAAGTAAGGTTGAAGTGGACTTTAAAACAATTGAATAGTACAAGGTTAAACTAAGTAATAACGATATAGGACAAAGTTAAACTAAGGCATAAAACAATGGAATAGTACAAGGTTAAATTAAGTAATAACGATATAGGACAAAGTTAAGCTAAAGCATAAAGCAATGAAATAGTACAAGGTTAAACTAAGTAATAACGATATTGGGCAAAGTTAAACTAAGGCATAAAGCAATATAATAGTACAAGGTTAAGATAAGTAATAACGATATAGGACAAAGTTAAACTAAGGCATAAAGCAATGGAATAGTACAAGGTTAAGCTAAGTAATAACGATATAGGACAAAGTTAAACTAAGGCATAAAACAATGGAGTAGTACAAAGTTAAAACAAATAATAACAGTATAGGACAAAGATAAACAATGCATAAAACAATTGAGTAGTACAAAGTTAAACCAAGTAATAACGGTATAGGACAAAGATAAACAAGGCATAAAACAATTGAGTACAACAAAGTTAAGCTAAGTAATAACGATATAGGATAAAGTTAAACTAAGGCATAAAGCAATGTCATAGTACAAGGTTAAGCTAAGTAATAACGATATAGGACAAAGTTAAACTAAGGCATAAAACAATGGAGTAGTACAAAGTTAAAACAAGTAATAACGGTATAGGACAAAGATAAACAATGCATAAAACAATTGAGTAGTACAAAGTTAAACCAAGTAATAACGCTATAGGACAAAGATAAACAAGGCATAAAACAATTGAGTAGAACAAAGTTAAGCTAAGTAATAACGATATAGGATAAAGTTAAACTAAGGCATAAAGCAATGGCATAGTACAAGGTTAAGCTAAGTAATAACGATATAGGACAAAGTTAAACTAAGGCATAAAACAATGGATTTGGTCAATGTTAGATAGACTATAAAACAATAGTGTAGAACGTGGTTAAACTAACATATAAAAACAAGTTTATAGAGCAATATTAAATAAAATATAAACAATGGTACAGTACAAAATTGAAATTGACTACATCACAAAGATATAGGACAAAGTTGAATTACACTATGAAGCAAGTATATGGTTAAACTTTATTTATAAATAATGATATTCAAATAGGACAAGTTTAACCTAGATAATAAAGTAATGATACAAAATATGGTAAGCTAGGTTATTAAAAAATGATATAGGGACAAGTTTTGAAATAAGCAATAAACAATGATACATGAAAACTAAACTATGTAACAATGATAAAGGACAAGGTTGAAATAAGCTATAAAACAATGTATGATAAGGTCAAACTAGGTTATAAAACAATGATATAGGACAAGGTTGAAATAGGCTACAAAACAATGATATAGGGTAATGTTGAATTAGACTATGAAACAACGATGTAGGGAAAGGTTGAATAGGCTATGAAACAATGATATAAGACAATGTTAAACTTGGCTATGAAACAATGATATAAGTCAAGGGTAAACTAGGCTATGAAACAATGATATAAGTCATGGGTAAACTAGGCTATGAAACAATGATATAAGTCAAGGGTAAACTAGGTTATGAAACAATGATATAAGTCAAGGTTAAACTAGGCTATGAAACAATGATATAAGACAAGGTTAAACTAGGCTATGAAACAATTATATAAGTCAAGGTTAAACAAGGCTATGAAACAATGATATAAGTCAAGGTTAAATTTGGCTATGAAACTATGATATAAGACAAGATTAAACTTGGCTATGAAACAATGATATAAGACAATGTTAAACAAGGCTATGAAACAATGATATAAATCAAGGGTAAACTAGGCTATGAAACAATGATATAGGACAAGGTTAAACTAGGCTATGAAACAATGATATAGGACAAGGTTAAACTAGGATATGAAAGAATGTTATAGGACAAGGTTAAAATATGCTATAAAACAATGATATAGGACAAGGTTCAAATAGACTATAATACAATGATAATGACAAGGTTTAAATAAACTGTAAAACAATGATTTAGGACAAGGTTAATAGACTATACAAGGACAAATAGACTATAAAACAAAGATATAGGACGAGGTTGAAATAGGCTATAAAACAATGATATAGGACAAGGTTAAACTGGGATATACAACAATGATATAGGACAAGGTTGAAATAGACTGTAAAAACACTGATATACGAGGTTTGACAAGGTTTAAATAGGCTATATAACAATGGTATAGGACAAGGTTGAACTAAGATAAGGTATAGACAATGATTAGGACAAGTTGGACTAGGTTATAAAACGAGGTAAGTGATAAGGTTGAAGTAGACTATGAAGCAAAAGATATAGGACAAGGTTGAACTAGGCTATAAAAAAATGAGATAGGACAAGGTTCAGTTATACTATGAGGCAAGAATATAGGACAAGGTTCAATTATACTATGAAGTAATAATATAGGGCAAGGTTAAATTAATAGGCCTATATAAAACAATGATATAAAATACAACTGAACTAAGCTATAAAAACAATGTTATAGAAGAGGTTAACTAGGCTAAAAAAACAAGTGTATAAGAAAACGTTGCTACGATTTAAAACACAAGAATTAAAGGAGTTTGAAACAGGCTTTATATCACAATCACATAGGACAAAGTTAAACTAGACTTTAAAACATGGAATGGACAAGGATGAAATAAAATATAAAACAATTGCTTATGACAAAATTGAACTAGCCTATAAAACAATTTTATATGACAAGGTTGAACTAACCTATAAAGCAATGGCATGAAGGAAATGATGAATTGCCCTATAAAACAATGGGATATGACAAGGTAGAACAAAGGTATAAAACAAAGTTAAAAGTTATGAAACAATGAAACAAAATGAAGTTGTACTATGCTTTATTACAAAGTTGTACTACGCTATAGATTATAAAATAATGGTATAAAGTTTTAGATTTCTAGACTTTATAACAATGCTAGAGGAAGTGTTTACACTAGACTATAAATAATACTATAGAACAAGGTTATAAAATGGTGCTATTGAATAAAATTAGATTATACAACCATTCTATAGAACAAAGGTTTTATTAGGCTGTAAAGCAGTAATTTAGGACAATGTTGTAAAATATTAAAGGTAATCTTAAAATAATAATTTATAAAAATGTTGTACTATGCGATAAAACAATAATATAAGGCACTGCTGAATTGGACTAACATATATATTATTTATCGAGTCAACATCCCCTTTTCTCAGCACATACTATTCATACAGGCATAAATGAGGTATCTTTAGAAAGATTTTTTAACCGGCTTCTGACATTGCAAAACGATTTTACACTAAAACTTACCGTTTGTGGAAAATTTTAACATAAAAGACACTTTTAACTGTCATAGGCAAAACGGCATCATGGATGCGCATGCGCGGCATCACAAATCAGACAATATTTTGTATATTTTACGAAGCTAACTTATTAATCATGAAAAGATAATCCCATTACAAATGCCACTTTTTGCATAACGTGCTAAGAACAATTTCAGTATTTACTTAAAAATCATTAAACTTATAGGCTATGTGACCCTATTGACAGTCCCCTATCTGTCAGTTTTTTACGATCACAACTAAACTCAATGAATTCACAATTAATGCTCTGTTGATTTACACCGGGAAATCTGTAGTAATATCGCGTATAAACTTAACACCATCTCATTCAAGCATGCCTTTTCAATTGATTAGAAGACCCATTGAAATTGCGTTTGTTATCACCATAAACAAGTCGCAGGGACAAACACTTTAAAGAACAGGATTGTATTTACCAAATGCCATCTTTTCTCAAGGACAATTATCTGTATTGAAATTTATATACTACAAGGACTCATAAATTTGTGATTATTATTTCAAACCGATCGCTTTTCGTTTTATTTTTTAAACATGTTTTCCCTTCCAACTACCGCCCTCACCCCAACGACCACTCTTATTCAAAAGGCTGTGTTTACTTAAAACTTTCATATTGTGAAATTTAGCACGGGTTCCCTGGTAAAGTGACACCACTTTATATTTTTCCTAAGTGACGGAATTGTTTAATAAAGCTTTAAAACAAGCTGTATAACATTTATTTATTATGTGGGTCTGAAAAACGTCTAACATAAGTTTTTCTTAATACTCTTATTACTGATACGTTTTCTATTTAATCTTTTTGCATAATTTATACACGCAGCTATTCATGCGCTATCACCTGCTGTCACCCCCCCCCTAATGACGTGTACAATCAGCTGACTAAACTGTAATTTATTTTCTATTATTACTCATGCTTTGTAGATATTCGTTATGTGTTGTGTGGAATTAAGACAATAATGAATGAATCAAGCGAATGAAGGAGATAAGAATGGTTGCATATTTGGAATGATGAAAATGGAGAATGTTGACGAGAAAAAACTGCCTGGTTTTCTATAAATCACCCGATCTCTAAAAAAACTACATAATCAATACTTAGCTAGTGCATTTTACATTTTATAATTTAAAACCTGTATGATTTAAAATTTGAAATTTGATTTTATATTCGGTTTTTAACTCGTTTTGTTGGCGTTCAGAACTAATTACTGTTTTATTCATACTGGCCGAGCGAATTAGGTCTTTGATTCAACTCTCGGTCTCTTTGGTTTGTGTTGCAAATTTTAGTCAAACGCATTGACCGATTGTTTTGTAATTCGGTACATATGTGCCTTGTAAAAAACCCTAACGATGTAAGTTGTCTCCATTCACTTTCATTTCAAGATGGGAGCCTTTGAATTAACGATGGCAATAGCTGGCAATTCCCTGTAGTACTGGCTGAACGGTTCGCCCTATCATAATATTGACCGATTCATGTAGAAAGATCAAAACATTTCCAATAATGTTAGTTCAGTAATATTTTTTGTAAATATTACAGCTATCGGTTAAATTTGCTGTAAAGATACGAGCGCGTCAGAACGTTGTCGTGGAACGGAGGTCAGGCAAGCTGTCTACTTAAAGCAAATATAAAGTTATTTCTTCAGTGTATAGTGCAATGATTTATGAAATTTTAGCCTATTTAATAGTTTATTAACTTAGTTTTCCTGTTGTAAACTGTACGCAACTCAAGGATGACATTTTTTATGTGACTAACATATGATTGACAGAATGCTTCTGGTTATTAATAATACAATGCTACTGGTTAAACTTTGTGATTAAACTACAAAAATTTAATTAAGAATATACTGCGAGGTCTACTGTTCTTTGAACTAGTAGTAATTTATAAATATTTAATTTCAAATTTACTATCTTGAACAGTGTTTAGTTGCAACGAACAAGCGCTAGAAAATTTCACTTATTTCAATTCTGGCCGATTTCCAAAGTGTGGAACGTTTTTTATGTAACGACATTTAACGGAAAACTACTTAGAGCGGCTGAATCCTGATTTCAAGGTAAGCCACGTACTTTAGTCGTACTCTGTACAGTGCATTGCCAACATACCGGCAGAAAGATCAGGAATTGCGTGTTGGAATTCATTAATTGATGGTTCATCCAATTTAACAATTTCTTCCTCGATGTCAGCTCTATAATGTAATTTACGTGAAGAATTTTTAAAAAAGAAAAGTAATGTATTATATTCAAAGTAAAGTTGTTTAGAACAAAATTAATGATTCGAGTAAACTGCTTTTCTGTGTCTTAACACGAAATGACTACATTTGATCAAAAAGTTGTCATAAAACTCTTATTATTTTTAAATAATAAATTATTTATATCAATAAATTATTATTTTTTAAACTTATTAGTTTTGTATGATCTCACGTACTCAACAAATTCGGTTAAAAAGGAAGTTAATAGAGAACAATACATGCAAGTATAATTACAGTATATTTCTTCTGTTATGTCAAGTAATTATTTATAAAACATATATTTATAAAGTATAATTATTTAAAAACATAAGGTTTAATTATTTAAAAAACATATGGAAATAATTGTTACGAATGGTTATATGATGCAATGGTTGGTAGTATTGTTCATCTAAACATCTGATTTCACGCAGCTGTGTTGGTAATATTGTTCATCTAAACAGCTGATTTGACATCACATCTATGTTGGTAGTAATGTTCACCTAAACAGCTGATTTCAAGCAGCTGTTGGTAGTATTGTTCACATAAACAGCTGATTTCACATCACATCTGTGCTGGTAGTAATGTTCACCTAAACAGCTGATTTCACATCGCCGCTGTTCTTCCATAGTACTATTCCAATTTTTGAGGTTATGTTTGTTGCCAATTTTTCAATGAATATAAATAACAATAAATACATCACCATTAATTTTATTTCAATTATTAATTTTGAAATATATTTCGCCTGGAATACAAACAACTAAAGTGATTATTATAAGTAATTGTTTCTTAATATCATGTTTGATTAATTATATTACATAGGCTTAGACTACATTAAGAGTTTTTATTAGCGACAAAAGTGGCTGGAGAGGAAGATTTTGAACTGAAAGACCTCAGTGGCGCCTTGTATTGATGGTTCTATCCTTGGCCTGGCTAACTCTAAAGTGTAAAGCGACCAGTGCTGTTGAAGTGAATGACTCTAGCCTAATGGCGTACTAAACGGAGTCCTGGGATATCTGGCAACGTCCCAGTTGTACCTTAGCCTAACACATGCATGTGGGTCTCCGTATAGGTGCGCCTAACTTGCCTAGCTACTCGTGGGAACAACTAGAATGAGCAGGATCTTACTGCACAACAAACTGATCAAATGGAGCACAACCTCCGTGACAAGGGTCGAGAGAAAGGAAAATTGAAACGGAATTAGCAAAGTAAGTGCCTCAGTAATGAACGGAGAAGTCACTAATTATAAATGAGGATTTGTCTACCTTGAACCCTCTCCAAATCTTTATGAAGGCTTTATTAAGACACTTGGGCTAGAGTAGGCGTTTAACCGAGTATCTCAGAAAAGGAGATTCAATAGATTATATACAACAGTGATCCTATCCCGGCTTGTACGACGGGCAGGGATATGGGACTGTCAGTAGGGCCACGTAACCTATAAGTTTAATGACTTTAAGTAAATATTGAAATTGTTCTAAGCGTGTTATGCAAGAAAGAGGCATTTTAATGGAATTGTCTATTCGTGATTAATAATTTAGCTTCGTAAAATAAACAAAATATTGCCTGATTTGTAATGCCGCGTATGAGCATCCAGGATGGCATTTTGCCTATGACAGTTAAAAGTCTTTTACGTTAAAATTTTCCACAAACAGTACGTTTTAAAGCAAAATCGTTTTGCAATGTCAGAAGTCTTTTTGTTTTGTCTATGTATTGTCTATAGCATTAGCATTTTATACGTTAAGTACAGTTGTATTGTCATGAGTGTCATTTAAAAGATTTTTTTATTTTGACGAGATGTTGTTTAACAGTTTTTTTTATTGAAAGCAGTTCTTCGGTTTTTTATATTTTCTAGCAACACGCCTAATCTTTTCCGACAGTCCCGGCACATAAGGATCGTCATAAACACTAAAAGAAAATCACTTTTAGCTTTGTGTGTGGTTTCAGCACGTTCGTTACAAACTTTAATTACTTTAATAGTTTTAATTATAGATAATAAAACAAAGGAAGAACTGATTCTGTTATTAGATATGCCTAGATGTATAAGGCCAAGTACAACAGAACTATTGCTTCGAACAATAGCTAATTAACAGTAAACATTATTTGAATGGGAAAGTGTGTACATTGTTTATGGGTAATAGTTTGAGTAATTGCAACCGAAGCAACAATGCATTCACACAGCTCAAGCTGTTTTGCAACAAAAAGTTTCAGAACATTTTTTTCATTATACGAGTACAAAACACTTAGTTATCTTCACCAACTTGATGGAGTGAATTGCTACAAAGGTAATAATAATTTAATAACATCTCAAAACATTTTACTAATATTAACAACATTTAAAACATAACCATAATATTTTATGACTCAGTATTGTTATTTCCTCACTAAAAATAGTATGACGATCTTGCAATAAAAACAGTATGACGATCTTGCAATAAAAACAGTATGACGATCTTGCAATAAAAACAATATGACGATCTTGCAATAAAAACAATATGACGATCTTGCAATAAAAACATTATTACGACCTTATAATAAAAACAATATGACGATTTTTTAATGAAAAAAGTATGACTATCTTATAATAAAAACAGTACAACAATCTTATAATAAAAACAATATGACAATCTTATAATAAAAAACATTATGACGATCTAATAATAAAACCAGTACGGCGATCTTATAATAAAAACAATATGAAAATCTTATAATAAAAAACATTATGACGATCTTACAATAACAATAGTATGACAATCTAATAATAGAACCAGTACGGCGATCTTATAATGAATACAATATGACAATGTGATAATAAAAAAGTATGACTACCTTATAATAAAAACAGTAAGGCGATATTATAATAAAAACAATATGAAAATCTTATAATAAAAAACATTATGACGATCTTACAATAACAATAGTATGACAATCTAATAATAGAACTAGAAAGGCGATCTTATAATGAAGACAATATGACAATGTGATAATAAAAAAGTATGACTACCTTATAATAAAAACAGTACGACAATCTTATAATAAAAAACATTATAACGATCTTACAATAACAATAGTATGACAATCTAATAATAGAACTAGAAAGGCGATCTTATAATGAAGACAATATGACAATGTGATAATAAAAAAGTATGACTACCTTATAATAAAAACAGTACGACAATCTTATAATAAAAAACATTATAACGATCTTACAATAACAATAGTATGACAACCTAATAATAGAACCAGTAAGGCAATCTTATAATGAATACAATATGACAATGTGATAATAAAAAAGTATGACTATCTTATAATAAAAACAGTACGACAATCTTATAATAAAAAACATTATGACGATCTTACAATAACAATAGTATGACAATCTAATAATAGAACCAGTACGGCGATCTTATAATAAAAATAATATGATAATGTGATAGTAAAAAAGTATGACTACTTTGTAATAAAAACAGTATGGCGATCTTATAATAAAAAAAACAAAATGACGATCTTATACTAAAAACAGTATGGCTTTCTTATAATAAAACAGTATGGCGATGTTATAATAAAACAGTATGGCGATCTTATAATACAAAAAAACAAAATGACGATCTTATACTAAAAACAGTATGGCTTTCTTATAATAAAACAGTATGGCGATCTTATAATAAAACAGTATGGCGATCTTATAATTAAAAAAAAAATGACGATCTTATACTAAAAACAGTATGGCTTTCTTATAATAAAACAGTATGGCGATCTTATAATAAAACAGTATGGCGATCTTATAGTAAAAACAGTATGACGATTTTATAATAAAAACAGTATTACAACAATACAAAAATGAATATGATTGACTATTTTGAAGGTTTTATCCATTCTGTAGAGCCTAAGTAAGTGATGATCGATTTTAAATAAATTTTGAATGTAGGTCAGTTGGTCAAATGCAATCCAAAGTAAACAAATATATATGCAGTCATATATTATCAAACAAAATGTAAACTGTGGGTCGCTATCCCGCTGTTTATATAAACTGTAAATATTCCCGCAAAATCCAGTTCGAAAGTAGGCCTAATCGAAAAATCCGTGAAAAATCGACATAGGTTTTAGAAATCTGTTTGTCATATTAGTGTCATGTATAACTCGTCAGTGTAACGTTTAGAAATAAACGAAAATAATAGTTTGTGTAGTGAAAACAAAAAACAAAAACAATAACAAAACAAAAATTGACCCTGATGCCATAAGGGTTGTTCAGTTTAAGATTTTTGTTTTTTTAATGTTTATGTATATATATATATATATATATATATATATATATATATATATATATATATATATATATATCTCTCTATCTCTCTCTCTCTCTCTCTCTCTCTCTCTCTCTCTCAAGTATATGCGCGTGTGTGTGTGTGTGTGTGTGTGTGTGTGTAGAAAGTGTTAAACAAAGTCAAAATAAGTTCTGGAAGTCTGCATATTTATTCATAATTGGGTATGATTTTTACCAGTTCATATTCCATAAAAATTTTCTAAAAAGTAGACTACCTAAGCATTCTTTCAAAATTAACTGGCTATAGACCTCTTAATATTTAGCTTGTGTAATTTAAATTCAAAACACCCAATTTAAAAAAGTTTTCAATAAGCAATAATAACACCTAAGATAAACTTCATTGGTTACGATATTGCCACTGCGCAAAGTTAAAAGCATTGCTTTTCAGTTTTGTTCTGTTGACGAAAATCTGTAAAATCAGCAAAGGAGCAAATCAAAATGACCAAATATATTAAAACCAGTAAATTTTGGTCACATGTGCTTAATTGTATCAATATTACATTTTTGAATAAAACAAATACACATTTCGCAAGATAGTTTACGAAGAGATTTTTTGCACAAATATTTAATGAAATCAGTTTCTCCTAATTTTCTTGGTTCAAATCTTCGTCCCCATTTAATTAGAAAGTTACTGCCTCAGCTCAGCGAGACGGCAGTAGCAATTATTTTCTAAGACGCGAATCCCAACAATGTAGGCGTATAAATTTTTTTCAGCTTGTGCACATCAGCTGTGAATTTCTACTGTAAGCCTGATCATAATAAAATTTAAACAGCTGATTCATATAGCATACAACAGCTGTGTAAAGCGAACCCAGACTTAGTTACTTCGCGGTTGGCTGATGCTCGCCAAGGTCATCTACCGTGAAAACTCACAATTTGTTACTGTTTATTCTATTGTTGTTATTGACAGTACACCAAGTATACCAACCTAACTAGTTCATAACACTAAATTTACCTACTTAAATCACGTAATAATAATTACAGTTTTAAGTTGTTGCCATAAGTAATATGCACTGATAAATAATTTAAATACCTGATCCGGCTTTATCATAATAGAAATTACTGTAAATAAGTTACAATTTAAATAAGCCAAACGTATTTATTTCAGCGAAACATTTTGAATGCTCTCAGAAAAAATTATCCAAAGATTTTAAAAGGCCATTTTCTCTAAGTTTAAGTAAGATTGCCCTTTACTTAACAAAAATTCAAAAGGGGAGGGATTAGGTTTAAAAATATGTATATTGTTCAGTCAATTTCTTTTTGGTTCGTGATGATAGTAGTTTATTTTAGAAATTTCAACTTATTATTTTAAAATTTAGTTCAGGCAAAATTATAAAATACTAAAATTATTTATAAGTCATATGTTTCCTTTTCTGTTTATTTGAAACGGTACAAAAAATATTACACAGAATGTTCGACATTCAATCAGTTCTACACAAATTTTAATTCGAAAGCTATCGACATCGGCGAAATTTCTGAAAATAGGTTCATCAAATTTTACACATGAAGATTCGGTAAATCAACTCGATATACCAAATTTAAAGTAAACAAAATTTGCTGATATAAAAACACCTATATATTTATATTTATTTAAATAAATACATATTTATATTTTTAAAATATATGATAATCTTATAAATAAGAGATCCTGGAGAAATACTCCTAATCCATTTTGTTTGGGTCTCCTACTTACGGACTATATTCAAGCAAAATTTCATCAAAATCATTTTAGTCGATTTGATGAAATACGATTTATTTTACAAAAAGCGTTTGATTTTCTAAAATTAATAACATAGTGCAGAGATATGGGGACAAATATGTAGACCTACTTGTTAAATTTAATCAAAATACATCAATTCTTGCAACGTAAGTGATATAACCATCAAAATTGTATTTTATGCAATTGTAATTTTTTTTAATGATTTCATTTTGTATTAAACTATATTACAGACATCGGTAATATCTGACTTCTGTTAAATCTACTATCTGACTATCTGCTTCTGACTAAATACAACCTTGAACTTCGGGCACTCGTATATTTTTATATTGGCACTACTGTTTACATCGGAAACAGGCTCCGGTATAAGGATATGTGCGGGCGACTTGCCAATCCTGTTTTTCCAGTGAACCCGTACCTCGAAAGTTGTTTATTTTGTTGTTTCAGTTCGAGTAAGAACAAATCGGGCTGCAGCGGCGTGAGTGACGTCATAAGTTGCAAATTCCATACTTTACAATGTAGGCCCTGCTGTGTTTGTTGGCCATGGGATTTATGTCTCGCAAAAACGATATCTTTTTAAGAACAAGTATTCTCATAAGACATTCTATTAAAATACTTTATTATAAAATATCTTATCAGATAGTGAATCTTTGTAGAAAGTTTTTAATGCGAAAGAAAAGGACAGTAGTTGGACAAAACTACAATAATGGAGAGCATTGCTGGGAATGAAGAAAATAGGGTATCCTCAGAGGGATAGATGACTTGAAAAACATTGGGTAACTACACTAAAAACTCCTAAAAAAAAAAAAATGATGGAACTTGGAGGCATTGGCGGATTGAGTCAGTTTAAAGGGGTGCTGACCTAAGGATTTCAATAAGGATTCAATTATTGTGTAACCACTATTAATTGTTGGACGGTAATTCATGAAATATTATAATTTTCAATAGTTTCACATACATATGCGATAATTCCATATGGACCTAAGTCCATGTTTAATCTACTTCAGGGTAATAAATCTTTATGAAAAATTCTAAAAAAAAATATTGTAGTACATATAGGTTTATTTTGGAGAGTCCTTGTCAGTGCATTAAATTAAATATAGAAATTAATATAAATCATAATTATAAAAGAAATAAACAAAAATATATTTTATGAACATTTTTTACTAAGGTCATAATTTTAATTGATAATTAAATGATAATTTACTTCAAATAATGAAGTCTATATTTCTTTTTTCAACTTTGAGAATTCATTAACAATTTTGCTTGGGTCGATTTTGTCTGCTGTTTGTCATGATCATCGTGTCCACGCATTCGCTCCTAACAAATATGTGCGCGTACTTATCCCTTCTTCCCGTTTTCTCTTTAAGGATTTCAAGGATAAGTTGAACTTAAACCTATCCCGTTGTACCTGTGATGAAATTTTCATAACTATAAAGTTTAAATTTAGTTATTATATTGGTCTTTACCTCAATATGAAGTGCTCAGTTTGAAACAGTTTAAAATAATTCCACCCCTAAAAAGATTAAAATAGGGTAAAAACGAACTTTACCCTCCGATAAAACGAATGTTATCTCTGAGTCCTCTAATCCAAAAGACTTAGTTGAAATTACGCAGGTTTATCTTAGACTTTGTGGGCTCATAAAGAAATTGTTTTCCAAAATTCCAAATTTAAAGGGTTCAAATGAGGGTAAAAAAAACTGTACACTTTTTTGTATAAAGTGTTTTATCTCCGCGTCTTCATATCATATCCAAGAGAGTTAGAATTTGGTAGGCCTACACAAGCTTACGTTTTGGAAGTGCAGAAAGAAAGTGCATTATTTATAAAATTCCACCCCCAAAAGGTTAAAATTGGGGTAAAAATGAACTTCATATTCATATCTAAAAGACGTAGAATTCGAACTTCCATATACACATTAAATATATTATATATATATATATATATATATATATATATATATATATATATATTAAACTTAAATTTGTATTCTTTGAACAACACCATACACACACTCTCTCACACCACATACACACACACACACACACACACTCTCTCTCTCTCTCATACACACACACACACTCTCTCTCTCTCATACACACCCACACTCACACTCTCTCTCTCTCTCTCTCTCTCTCTCTCTCTCTCTCTCATACACACCCACACACTCACACACACACACACACACACACACACACACACACACACACACACACACACACACACACACACACACAATGTTAAACAATGTTGTGTAACCACTATTAATTGTTGGACGACCATAAAAACAAATATAAGACTTAAAGTGTCAATTATCAATTACCAGCCATTAAAACCAATATTGGGCCAATCAATAGCAAACGCATTACTGAGCTACTGGAGGATAAACTAGCTGAAGTCTACCTACCACTTTATCTAAAATCTCTGTAAAATAATTATAATAAAAGTAATATTTATTTAATTTAATTCAGATTCGAAAACTTTTTTAAAATGTAATTAAATTTTCTAAGAATAAAAAAACAGAAAATTGTTCATATTAACTTTAAAATCAAAACAATAAAACAACTAGAGAAGATTTGTTTTTAATTAAGTTAAACAAGTATTTACCCACCATTAGTTTTTTTTCAATAATGCAAATGTTTTACTATTAACTTGCTATTAACAAGGATACTTCGGTGCTTGTTCTAATTTAAAAAAACACATAAAATATCACTAGACCAATATACCCAAGCTTGGCGTTACTTAAAAGCTGAAACAATTAAAGAATTAAAGAACAATAAAGTGGTTTAACGTAATTCTACCGGCGAGATTACCGACATGATAAGAACCATAAATCGTATAACAATCTTTAAACAGCGCCAATAAAACAACAATTGGACCTGTATATTCATTTAGTGTTCAACCTGTATTGAACAAGTTGCTATCGTATCACTGGCTCAACTTTGGAGGGTATTTTATTTGCCTGTTTGTGAGTACATTGTGTCCATAGCTAAACACCGTATGTAGTTCATTGTTTTGTTTTTTTTTTTTTAGGTTATGTATGATTTGTTTAAAATAGATATTTTTATGATCGCTTTTAACCGCCTTTTTTATAGTGTTACTTGAACAAATTTATCACAATATAAATACAACTTGCATTATTTATTTATAGCACAAAGTTGTACTATTTCAGTTTTGAACAATAGATTTAGTCTTTAAATTGGACCGAAATCGAAACAGTGTTAGCCATCCTTTGTAAATTTGGTCAGATTTGGTTCGTATTTATCCAAAATTGATTTTGAAATTTGTACAACATTTTTCGCAGTAGTGACTACTGAAAATTATCACTTTTTTGAACATCTTTTTTGCACATATAGTGTTAATGTTGGTATCAAATCTACCGTAGTATAGGCTGGATCGGAACCTAAAACAGTAGCATCTTTTGCCACGTCAGTTACAATTTTTGGCCAATAAGGTCTTCAGGTCTGATCTTCCTGAGAGCCCACTCGAGTCAAACCGTCTCCAGACTAACGAGTAAGGAAAGATGTCGTGAGGTTAGTGGTCTGCTATTTCAGGCAGGAATAGAGGTAGAGCAACGATCAGGAACATCGAGCTTATGAGCACAGGATTTATTGATTAAATTCGTAATAAAGATTATTAACATTATTTTGAATATCTGGAAACTCTAAGTGTTTATGAATGAATGAAGTTTTGAGGTTACTATTGCACTGTGACCTTGTAGATCATTAGTGCCCCCTTTCTGCAGCGCCTTCTCCAGTCTCTTCATACAGTCTAAGATTTGGAGGGGTTTCAAGATGGGTAGCTCCTTCACTTCTATTTGGTGACTTCCCAATTTTTTCATCAAAGTGCTTGCAAAAGTTTACTCTGCTAATTACCTTTCAATTTTCTTTCCTTATCCATTGTTACAGAGTTTTTGCTCCATTTTTGTGGCAACCTTTTTATTATTCCATGGGATACCGCTCATTCTATTTTATATTCTTAATTATTGGAACACTCACGACTAGTTAAGGAAATGAGGTCTGCCCATACAGGCTGCGTGCATGGGTCAGGCTAAGGTACACTAGGATGTCGCCAGGTATCCCAGGGCTCCGTTTGATACACCATTACTAGTATCATTCTCTCCATCAGCAAGGGTCGCTTTACACTCAGATTTAGCTAAGCTATGTAGAGCAGTGAATGTATGTGTTGAGTAGATGAGTGAGAGCAGTACGAGCTAAGCCCATCAGCTGCTCACTTCAGCTGTTTCTGCTGGAAACTAAATGTATTATAGACTATATACACTTCTACAAAATTACAAAGTAGGGCTAACAAACACTTAATTTCGTACGTTTTGATTCAAACTTGGTTCAAAAATTGATTTAGTAGTTCGAACAACGTAATTTATATTTGAAGTAAACAACTGCATTAACAGCTTGAACAAATATATTCGTTTAGGCGTTTCAAAACAAAGGCTAGTCAAAACATAAAAGGTAATTATAACTATTTTCTGTTGAAGTTCTGATCGTAATCATAGTGAAAAGTGCATAATAAAACTTCGGAAGAGATAAATTTTCAACGTAACTTGAATATTTAAAATAATAATTTTAACGCCGATTGCTTATTTTAACGACGAAAATTAAAAATGCTAATTTATGTAGTTTTAACGCTGATTACGATGGTGAAATCATATTTAGAAAAAGATAAACAAGTTATAGTTTTTAAATATTTCAAATGGCCGCCTATTTGAAACTGTTAAATGAATCAAAATCGATTTTTTTTTAAGTTTGAACCAAAACCCCATCAAAATTACGAACGTGATAGCGCTAAACACACACACACACATACGTCAGAATCACACACATTTTAAGGTCCACACACACACTTGTAAATGTTCCATTTTATCCCGGTCTTGTAATGTTCCAATAGCCCATTTTCCCGATGGAAATTTACTATTAACCACTAGGGCGTAAAAAAATATGTTAGTTTAAATCACAAGAACGATTTTTTTCCGAACATAACGTAGTACAACATAGTTGGTACAATCAGCATTCAGATTCTAAATTGAAGAACGAAATCAAAGTTATTATTACCCCTAGCAGTTTAAAGGGGGTGTTTTTCTGTAACATTTTATTTGTTACTCTTTATTCAGTTGAACATTTCAACTGAATAACGTAAAATAAATTATGTAGAAAAGTTTTTTTTAAGAAAAAAACCACTTGAGGTAAAAAAGTGAGTTTGTAGTTAAGCACTGATATTTTGGAAATTTAAAAATTTAAATATAAATTTTACCTTGCGATCCTCACTGCGCCAGATAAGAGTGGGTTTACAGTAATATTATAGATAACTAGTGGGTAAGCTTACTAAGGTTATAATAGTAAGAATATTGAAAGCCCTAGTTATAACACTGTAAAAGCGTAAAACTTTATAACACATGACAATTTATTAAGTTATATTACAACGTATTACACTACTAGAACATTTATAAAGCTATCTCCATAAAATGAGAACTGATCTAAGTTCTTGGTACACATTATCTTTCAGTTGTTGATTAATTGCCTGTATACGGTATCACGTAATTACATAAACGTGATTTGTACATAAATTATGATAAATTCACGCAGTTAATGATGGAAAGAGCCGGTTTTAGTTAATTTAAGGTTATTTACATATATAGTTACTTTAGTATGTACCGCGCAGATGAAAATGATGAAATTTTGGTTTTTGAATTAGAAGAACCAAGTGAATTCGGGACAAGTAAATTTGAGGGAAAATCACAAAATAATTGTGCGGTAAGTTCAAAATATAACTGAATTTGTATTTGTATGTGTGTGTGTGTGCGCGCGCGCTTATGTTTGTGTATGTGCGCTCGCATGCGTGTGTGTATTTATGTGTATGCGCGCGCGCGTATTTGTATAGACGTTTGTGTGTGTGTGTGTGTGTGTGTGTGTGTGTGCGCGCGCGCGAGTGTGTTACCATGCTCATATTCGCAATTTTGGTAAGACTTTATTAAATTGATTGTGGTAATATCTTGGACAAGTTCGTTAAACAGCAAAATTTATTCTACAATTTCAATTCTTTAAACATTCAAAAAAACGGTTTTAGTCTGGCTTTGTTTAATCCGATTTCGCCATCGTAATCAGCGTTGAAAACTGCATAAATTGGCATTTTGCATTTTCAAAATCCGTTGAAATCGATTGCGTTTTCATTTTTTGTATTTCCCATGTAATCTGCAAGTTTTAAAATGCAAGTGTATGCAGATTTTAATGCTGATTATGACTATGAAATCAGAGTTTCAAAAACGGTAAGATAAAGAACAATATTTTTTGAAATTCACTTCCATCATGTCAGCGAAACAGCTGCGTAACGTGATTATTTTATGTTTAATATTTAATTGTTCCTACTCGTTTCTTATAGCGTTTAAGAGGTAAGCATACTCCAATTATTTCATATACAAAATGGAGTATTTTAAATGTAAAAAGCAAATGATTTTCCACAAATAATATGCCATGTTTTGTATTCTTTTTCTGAATTTTGTTAAATGGCGTCGTCTGTACTGGAGGATACTAACAATAAATTCGAGAGATAAAAAAATCTATTAATACACGTGTTGTAAATACTTTATTGATATCTGAAATAGCTTTGGATTTGTGAATTTTCAACACTCCAAATGTTATAAGAGCTCAAAAACATTACAAAAACTTTCTCACTTCCAATTATTTTCCTAAAAGCATGTTTCCAAAACATCGACGAAAACTGTAAAATTCGTTTAACTATCAAAAACCAGATCAAAATATAATTTTACAGCTTTCTTTAATTTTCGAAGTCACACCTCCAGTCGGTATACTAAATTTAATTTAAACAAAACAACAAAAACTTAGGCAATGCGGGACTGGCCGACAGAAGTGACTACTTCTTCTGGTATGCCTCACTGTATCCTTTTTCACTATTATGGTTTAATTATTTTTCTAAAAAGTTAGATGCATGCAAGAAAGGGCAAATCTTGAAAATCATTTTCGTATTAAATTTCGTGTGTGTGTAGCTACACAACTTAAAAGTTAACTGGAACTTCCACAGACTATGAATTTGAGTATCTTAGGCTACATAAAGGACTTTAATCATTAAACAGTTTATAACCCTACTTTTGACAGTTATACATGACAGTTATACTGCTTAAGTATAATAATAAATATAATATTTGTGATTCTGGCATTCAAAAATTGGTATAGCTCATATACATTAAACAATTTAACTACAGAAATTTAGAAAATACACATTTTTAAAATTAACAAGAAAAATAAACATAACCTCAATTGAAATTATATTGAAGCTATTGTGCGAAATCAGTTGTTTAGAAGTATTTACTTCCAGTCTATATATACAAGAACAATATATGCTGTGAGGTATGTATATATACACTATATATATATATATATATATATATATATGACGCGAAAGCAAATGTTTATACCCATGTTTTATCAACCGCGACCGTACAAGTTTTTACTAAAATACATTTTATTAATCACTAAACAAAAAAAATTATGTACTGTAATAATGTTGTAATAAAAAATACACCCATACCTCACGATAAGAAGTAGTCACTTCAACACTATATTTTAGAACGTTCCGTGACGGTAGGGCGTTCCGTGACGACAAACTGAATTTTTTCCCTGTGCAAAACATACACCCGTAACCCGCGATAAGAAGTAGTCACTTTAAAAAAAAAAATACTTTTGTAGGGTAAACATGAGAAAATAAACGTAAACCCTGGCCACCGTCGGTTTTTTCTCGAACAGTTATGGTTTACAGTATACTTAACAAATTGAGTTATTTACTAAAATTTAAACAAAATCTGATAAACTGATTCTGAGAAATTAGTGGCCCTTACTCAGTTAATTGGAAAAAGAAACGTGTACAACGACTTTTCAAACTTAGCTTGAAAATTGATTTTATCAACTCGAAAATCATAATTTAAATTTGTAGTAAACAACGTCATTAACAGCCTTGAACAAGGAAATTCGTTTAACTGAATCAAAACAAAAGCTAGTCAAAATATAGAAAGAAATCTTGAATATTTGATCATAATCAGCAATATACAACAAGAAGTTGAACAGTGTTGTAGCATCTCAAATAATACCATTGGCTAGTATTTAAGTACCATTTTACTGCATTTAAATACACTAATCTTTAATTCAATACTTGAACTTTAAGATTAATGTACATATCTCCATAAGTAAAGTAGTTGCAAAACCATATAGTCTTACTATTTGTTATCAATGTGAACTTCTGTTATAGTTATATTTAATACTTATAAGATCTGTTAATAAAGCAAATTCATTCATTATATTTAGTTTATTTAATACACTTACAAAATTTATAACTTACAAAATTTAATGACTGAATTGTAACACTATTGGAATATTTGCAAATGAAACCTACTATAACCGGATTTTACATTACGTACCTAAATTAGTTTACATTATTTACTGTTTACTAAAAGCAGAGTCTTTTAATAATATTTACGTATAAGAACTGGCCTTCATTGTCTTACCAATCGGTCTTACTACTTTCAAAACTGATTCGGTCAATAATTAAGTATCGAATACAGTACAAATTTAAATATTACTTTCAACATGTTTTTTAGCAATCAGCTGTTTTTTTACTTACACAAATGCCTGCAACTATCACTGGGACACTTAATCCTGCTCCTGGATTTTTTTAGAGATTTTTTATCGGTTTTAAGTCGGATTTATTTTATTGTAAAGCCTTAAAATTGAATAGTGTGAGGCCCTGGTGTTGTGACGAACCTGTAGAGATTCTATAAATGTAATTTTAATAATATATTCAGGTCATTATTTTTGGTAGAAAACCAATCGGAATGCTTAGCGTAATAATATATGAAAGATTATGCAGAATTTTGAGTGTTTTTTTAAGTCTAACAATCAATTGGTGTTTTGTGTTGAACTACCCAAACTCATGGATTCAATTTTAGTAAAATTTCATCAAAAACGTCACAGCATATTTTACGGAAATCCAATTTTTAACAATGTTTACAAAGATATGTGTTGTAGCAACGATGATCAAAGCTCATTTCATGGTGCCGGGGCTGGGTCTGTTACTATGATGGCTGCTCCAATAACTTATTTTCCATTATAAATTCACTGATACTTGAATGCTTATCACAGTATTTTTTTCAACATCTGAAAAAATGTATAACATTTATGGTTGATTCACCATTTCTTTGTTTTGTTAAACAGTTTACAATACCAAGAGTAGCAAAGATATAATCTATAAAACAAACACTATAAATAAATGTGTGTGTATTCCGAGTAGAAATTATCTCTTGAGTTACATGCATCAACCCCACCACAACCCCTAAAAAGTTACTTTCCTCAATTCAGCGATGTCACCAAAACGTAAAGAGATATTTTGTTAAGAATTTATAGCAGTATTACTGGACTTCATGAAACCCCAAATGTCCACTTATTTGGAGGTCCTTGACCTCCAAACACCCCTCACCCTTTTTTATTAATTTAGACCCCAGCAACACTGATCTAAATAGCTACTTTTTAATATATTAAGCATTGAAACTTTTAAACGTTTCAAAATGGCGACAATTGTAATAAATTGTGCATCAATATACACACTTTGATAAACAATCACGTGACATGCTTCTTTTTTGTTCGTACTAAGTGATAACCACCAGGAATCCGTTGTTAGGTCCACCGAATAACTTCCTTAAAGATTAGAAGAGTGTATCTTTTCTACAACAGGTGTTAGTAATGACATAACCTAGAAACGTTATCACCAAGTGTATAAAGCACTCGGACAGTAGTTTTGTAAACATCACGTGACGCGAAACCGCATGTCATTATAATGAGTTTGTATCAAGTCAATAGTTTATAAGAGATAACATAATATCAATAAGTATTACAAGTTAGGTAGGCTGACGTGAAAAGATAAAACAGATGTTGGAAGTGTTCAGTGTTGTTTTGGAATTCGTAGAGTGTGGAAAATGTCTCCTTTGAAGGTAAATATCATGTATCCGAGAAAGTTATTGCCAGTAAAATAGGTGATTTTGTAGAATTAATTAGATTTAGAAATTAATTTAAGTTTAGTTTTTTAGAGAAGAAAAATTGGTTTGGTCAAAAATTTTAATAGTATATCAATTGTTTGTCAAGTTCGTTGTGAGCACATTAATAAAATAAATTGTGCTATTTATTACAATTAGCGTAATATTAACAAAATCTATAGTTTTCCATAATAGCTTCACTTTGGACTTCTTTATTCTGGCTTAGGGCTATATATATATATATATATATATATATATATATATATATATATATATATATATATATATATATATATATATATATATATATATATATATATATATATATATATATATATATATATATATATATATATATATATATATATATATATATGTGTGTGTGTGTGTGTGTGTGTGTGTGTGTGTATGATATTTATACAAACCATGCTAGTTTGTAAGATCTTCCAACTTATTAAAGTTTAGTTTTCTATTTCAGTATCAAGTTTCAATATTTTAGCGAATTTCACTTAGAAAAATGAGCTGTTAAATCGGTCATCATCATAAAACCCAGACCGTTTTCTTGAAATAGGCACAGATCATTTCTCAGAGATCTTTAAAGTTATACATACATGTTTGTGTGTGTTCGCAATTTCGATTCGATTTATTTCAAACTTGAGACAAAAATCAATTATGGCAACGCCTTCGTTAACCAGCAAAATTCGTTCAGCAGTTTAAAAATGGCGGAAATTTTAAATCTTTAAAAATGCATACGTTTTTTTGTTATAAATGTTTTTTGAAAGTACGATTTTACCGTCATAATCAACGTTAAAAAAATTGCATAGTAGCATTTGGAATTAGGTTATTCAATTTGGCGGCGGTCAGGGTTAATTTTCGTATTTTCGATGTATATTATGAGAGTGAGATCAGAACTTCAAAAGTTTAATACAAAGAAAAATACTTTTGAACCTCGCTTTTGTTACGCCAATAAATATTCTCGAATTCGAAAAATGAAAAACACCCGACGTTTTCGAAGAGTATAATTCCAAAAATATTTTAAAAGATGTCGGGATACCTTTAAACGAAAAGATCTCATATAATATCAACATCTTAAGATCTCTATTGACTAAAAAAATGTAGATTATATTCTAAGTTCAGTGTCAATAATAAAACAAATATATAAACTGTAACAATGCAAGTGGGTCGTGGCAGAATACATTAACTTTTGTTATCGAGTAGTAACAATTACAGAACTAATTATCAGAAACAATTAAATGTAGAAATTACACACGAGGTAACCTACGCTGACACTATAAGGAAGACAAAACAATAAAAGTCAGTAGTCTGAGCACATAACTGAAAACTAAATTAATTGAACTGTCATTCGAAACAAAATGGACGCAATTCAAATTGTCTGATTTATTTTAAAACTGGGTATTTTCACGAGCTCAAGAAACCAATCGGATTGCCTGTATCCTTTTTAGTTTTTCTTGCGTTTCATACATCAAAAAAGCCAAACTGAGGCCAAAAATTCCTCTGTTTATTTGCCAAATTTGCTCACTATTTATTAAGAAATGGTTTGACAGATTTCAGTCTAAAACCTTAATTGGAACTTAGGTTAAACTTAGGTCCAATAGTAGGTTTTAGACTACCTCAACCTTTCATACATCTATTAAAAACAAAATGGCGCGCAAAATACTTGATTTATTTTAAAACGTGCAATTTTTACGAGCTTTAGAACAGAATAATAAATAAAGGAAAGGATAATAAACATCAATAAAACACAATAAGACACTTATTGTGTAACTAAATCTCTTACGTTCTAGTTAAGCAGACTGGTGTCCTCAATAGGTCCCTGCAATTCACTGACTAGCTCATCCTGCTTGAGATCCTCAGCGTCTTGGAAGCCCTTTTCTCAGCCTCCTTCTGGGGTATTTCCCAACCTTCTGTTAGCAAGAGCCTCACAATCGTAGATTACTTGACCTGCAGTTTCCTCTTATCTCCTACATAACCTACACACGGTTTCTCCATAGTACATTCCTATCCTGTTCCTGTGCACCTTCAGACCACAGTATCCTGTAATGAACTTCATGGTTTTCTTGAATTGTGCTCTTCCTAAGATATCTACTATATATCTCTCCAGATATCTTGTTGAGGACTGTGGGAATGCCATGAGGTTTGTCTCATCTTGTCTGTTATTGCTTATTTATTCACCTATTAATAGTAGATCAGGCAAGAGACAGAGATCCCTATAGCCGGCTCGGGTTCAATAAACTCATATACAGATTTCAGTCCAGCCAATCGATCTGCTTCCTCATTACCCTTAACCCCTTGTGTCCAGGAACCCAGTGAAGAGCAACCAGTCCCCCAGGGACAGAGCTCTGAGGTTCTCCCGACACGCCCAGACCAGCTTAGACTGAATTATAGAAACCGCAAGTGCTTTAATTGCTATTTATTCTATCGGTATAAATATGAACTCGAGTCTTCTTGAAGGCCCGTCTCAAGTTCTCCCGATCACAGACATTAATGGTCACTACCTCTGCCTGGAATACTGTTGCGTACTGTCACAGGGTAACAACTGTCTTCACCCTATGTCCTCAGGCAGCACACGCTAACACCAGTGTCAGTCTTTGTCTTGAGCCATCTGTATAATACCAAGCCTCTAGAATTTCTCACTATACGATCTTCCTCCTAAAATGTCACGTTTAAAGGCGCGTCGTTTAACATTGTAACATACACAAGCACTTACTGTCTGACAGCAAATGTCTGTACGTCAGACACTTGAATTGACATTGCAATAAGTGGACTGGACAACACGGCACTCAAACATGTACTGATAACAGTTTTATTAAATTGGTTGCGTGGGATTAATCCAATTTTTTTATCGATACATGGGAAGGGCAAAGCTATTTATAACCGGTAAAAATAAATAAACTAAATTTATTTCGAGATGTTATAGTTTAACGTGATAATTAAACTTAATTAAGCAGATTCGGAAGCAGTACCTGGCTACCAAGTTTTGTTGTTCTGTTCAATTTTTATCTAGTTTTTAAATAAATAATTTTTTGGACTCAAATACTTAAATTCCAAAAAATTATATCGTAATGGTTGTTTGTTATTTCACTGCACAATATATATATATATATATATATATATATATTATTAAAAATAAATAAATACATCTCCTTTCATAATATCCTTGAGTTTATAATACACAGAGCTCCCACCCAATGTTAAAATCAGGATGCCAGAATGAAAGATAAAGTGCATGTAGTACCACAACCCGACATCAGAGCGCTCTGAACCTGCTCATCCTTGAATCTGCAAATTTTTGCAGGAAGTGAATTGATCTTATACTCGATATTAAGATGTCTAATTCGTATCATTAACAAATAACCGAATCGCACTCTCAAAAGCTAACATAAAAAATACATAATTCGTTTCTCTTCTGATAGATAGCGTTCTCAGTTTTCAGTCACATATTTTTTTTATGCAGTGAGACCTCTACGTATTTGTAGACTCGAGAATATTACGAATTCACTTTTGTGAAAGTTGATTGATATTTATAGGATTATTTCATCAGCTGATTAAACATAAACAGTATTTAAGTATCAGCTGATTCAACAATATTCATTCGAATTTATTTATCATTATCTTATATGATACTCATATGATCCTTGTTAAACTCCTTTTTCTAATTGAAATGAATTTTTCCTAAGATGATTCCCACAGAGCGATTTTTTGTTCGCTTAATAATATTATATTACATAATAATAGAAATTTATTCTCAATTCTTCAGTAATCGCTTCAAAATGATTTGATGCAAGCAAATTTCTAAACTCGCATAAACATTTTATGAATATTTTTGCATTAAATAACATTAACTGTGTCCTCCGTGAAATTCGTTTCTTTTTTCTTTTACACTTATTTTAAAAATCAGTTTCCACCAAATAATCAGCTTTAAATTTTGCATAAATTATCATTTTTTTAAATCAATAAATATATTTTTTTTAATATAAAATAAAACAAGTTATGACATTTTTTTTAATGTTTGTATTGCAACATTTTAAAACGGTTGAAGAATGGACATTTTTAGGTAAAAAAACTTGTCAGGAACGAAAATTAGGAAAATTAATTTTTATCCCAAATTTGAATCTATCGGACCAAAATTGCAAATGTGCATGCACAAAAATGGTAACATACACACAGTCATAACTGTAAGATATTGTATTGTAATTATTTCCATTGAAAAATTGCCTATTGGAGCGACCATTATGGTAAAACACAGACCAATTACCTTGAAATGTAGATGTGTATGTTGTGTTAGCATGCTCACGTTCGCAATTTTGGTCTCACTGACTCAAACGTAGCACAAAAAACCGATTTTGCTTGGACAAACTCGTTAATTATAAAAATTCGTTCAACAGTTGCAAAATGGGGGTCACTTCAAAAATTCATAGCTTTTTTGCCTTGAATATTTTTTAAAATCTGCTTTTACAATCGTAATCAGCGTTAAAAACTACAGGCGGTCAGGGTCCATTTTCGAATTGCAATTTGAAAGTTAAAATGCTAATATTAAAAGTCAGCGAGACAGCTGCGTGCCGCGATTATAATTTTTAACAATGTTTACATGAGGCTCATTCATAGTCTCAATTCGAAATTTTACAACGATAGCCGCTTCAATAATTGGCTTTCCAATGGAAATTTGCAAAAAAAATGTTCATCTAAATAAAGCCCAATATCGACTTATTTAAACTAAAGGGAAAACGTTTTTAATAGTAGTATTTTTAGAATTACAAGTATGGCACTACTGTCAGTGAGCGAACACGCCTCGAGCATTATGACGACACGAACTGACATAAAGTAATATTTTGTAGTGTATTATTATACAAATTAGACGTGGTATCAATTCTGTCAAGATAAAAATATCGAGATAGACGCGACTTGAGCTTAATTATAACAAGTTTGTTTTTGTGTACAGCCACGCCTATGATTGCCCACGACACGGATAAAGTTTTTCTTTTCTGTATTCCGACTTACCTGTGTGTGATAAAAATAATTCCGGCACGCAGCTGTCTCGCTGACATGATAAAAGCGAATTTTCAAAAATGTTTCTCTTTATCTCACCCTTTACGAAATTCTAATTTCACCATCATAATTAGCATTAAAATCTGTATATATTAGTGCTTTAAACTTTAAAATTACATTGAAAATACGAAAGTGAACCCTGACCGCAGTAAAATTAAATTTCCCGATTTCAACGGTTTTTGAAAATACGAAATGCTAATTTATACATCTTTTAACGCTGATTGCGAGGGTCAAATCAGATTTTCAAAAAATATCAACACAAAAAAAGTTATGAATTTCTCAAGAATGAATGGCCACCATTTTTAAATTGTTGAACTAATTTTGCTGGTTAACGAACTTTTCGAAGCTCTTATTATAATCGATTTTTTTTGTTCCATGTTTGAGTCAAATCATACCAACATTGCGAATAAATGAACGAATAAATAAATGTAGATTTGAACTGAATAAATGTATAAATACAGATGGTTGAAATGATTTCGATTTTAATGACAATTAGTATGTGCATGTAGTTTGTCTACAATATTTCGCAAATAATTTTAACAAAAATAAATAAGTTTAAAATCTCTTTTTTGTAAAAAAAATTAACGTAAATATCTCTCATAATCGGCAATACCAATTTTGATCAAAACTAGTATATGTCCATTAGCATGGGTCATCATCTATCGAAAAATCCAGTTAAGGTGTTACCTATATAAAAAAATACGTTTTTCACATATTAATCAAACATAATCATATGATAAAAAATAAAAGTTTGGAACAAACGCTAAAAGTCTGAACAAAAGCTAAAAGTTATATCAAACGCTAAAAGTCTGAACAAACGCTAAAAGTCAGAACAAACGCTAAAAGTCTGAACAAAAGCTAAAAGTTTGGACAAAAGTTAAAAGTTTGAACAAACGCTAAAAGTTTGGACAAAAGTTAAAAGTTTGAACATAAGTTAAAAGTCTTGCAAACGCTAAAAGTTTGCAAAAAAGCTAAAAGTTTGGACAAAAGCTAAAAGTTTGGTATAAACGCTAAAAGTTCAGGACAGACGTTAAAATTTTGGGACTATTTTTGCTCGGCAATGGTCTGGGGATGCCTACAAAATTAAAAAGGTTGGTTACACTCCGTTGGGTACAAGGAGAAGCTGAGGTAGAGAGAAATGAGAAAGTTGGCAAGGAAGTAAACCCAACTTATAGGACCAGAACCGTTTTGCAGACTTGAAGACAGCTACTTCGAGATAAGCTTAAAGAGGAAGAACAGGCTAAAAGGCTCTGAAAAAGTAAGCGAGGTTTAAGGCAGGCCAAGAAGCTCCTCGGGAACTTTGATAAGAGCAGAGCAAAGATCTGTGTCAGTCTTAGTAAAAATAAGCAAAGACTTCTGACGGGTTTCCTTACGAGGCACCCTTAAGAAACATTTCAGGAATTTTGGCATAGTAGAAGTTCAAATTGCAGTTACTGCGGGAGGGAAGAGGGAACTCCCTATCACCTGCTGGTAGAATGTGAGGAGATTGCTATGAAAAGAACTAGTAGATTGGGAAGTTACCAGTTAGAAGTGAGGGATTTATCCACCTTGAATCCTCTCGAAATCCTGGACTTCATGAAGAAACTAGAACTGGAGAAGATGCGGTAACTGAGAGTCTCAGAAAAATAGGAAGAGACACAATAGATCTACGAAGGTTGCAGAGCGTTTGTAACCACTAAATATTCATTAATTCTTACGTTGTTTGGTTGACGTGAAGGGAGAAAATTTAGAACTATTTTATCTTCGAAGTTATGAAAACGAAACTCGATCACCGCCAGGTTCATTTTTTTATTTCAATTGACTTTAAAAAACTTAATATATTAATGATTTAACATAGCCACACTCTTCCCTGTTTTAAATTTAACGTATTTCGAGTCTTATATCGATAATTTCCCAACTGAAATTTTCGGAAAACAGTTATTGCATGATTTATTACCGTAAAGTTTGTAATTGCCGTTACAAATCGTAAACATAGAATTTTTAAAAAATTTAGTATGATAGAATCGTATTGTTTCGAAAATAACAAAGATTTTTCTGAGAAAGCACTGCTAATGGGTTTTACAAACAGATAAGCGTCTTCAGGTTGGAATCAATCATTATAAAGGAATAAAGAAAACTCTGGCGTATAAAAACTTGACAGCACAGTACAATAGTGATTAGTGATTTATGTGATTAGTGATGTCACAGATACAACTGTTTTTAAAACCGATCAATCACTTTTGAGTTCCGTAAGAAGTAAGTGGGTGTCTAATTAAAAGTCTGCCAATTACCCACAGTTAGTACACGATTGTAACATTTTAAAATATTAATTTAATTTTTTTTCAGCCGAACTTTACTTTTTACTAAACGATTTTCGATGTGAAATATCTCAAGGTCGTAGGCCTTCTGCTGTAGGCCATACCATTTTCTTTTAAAGCCGATTAGTCTAACTGGCATAAATTATAGAAGTTAAAAAAAATATTAAGGAATTTTAATGGGAAAATGAACTATTAAACTATTCAGCTGTGACCATAATGGTAACACTCAGAATCAGAAACACAGACAAGACCCGATTCTCTGGAAAGGGACCGATAAATTTTACGTACACAAATGTTTGTGTGTGTGTTTTACCTCTAGTTTGGACAGATTTGATTTGAGTTCAGTAAAAAATTTACTTTGGTAATAGCCTGAACAAGATTGTTAGTGAAATCCATCTTTTTAAGAATATCTTTACTTCAAAATATTTAAAAAAATAGGCTATATTTTTCGCAAGAATCTGAATTCAAAATCGTAATTTCGTATTTGATTTTTTTTTAATTTTATCAAAAATTTAATTGTGATTACAATAGTAAAATTTGTTTTTAAAAAAAGTTACGATTTTTAAAATTTTGTTTTACTATTACAGTCAAACAGATTTCACTGGATGACGCAAGTTACTTTCAAAGCCAATCTTCGTGCATAATTTATATAGGCTACTTGTTCAAAGATCCCACAACGTCTTTGTTCTAGACGTTTTCTCAAAGCTACGAAGCATTCGGTCACACCATGATGGCCGTTCCAACAGCTTGTTTTCTTAAGGAAATTCGCTAATGAAAGAAATCGGTGTAACGCATAAAACTATGACATCACGTTGATTGGCCAAAGTGTAAACCAAATTCACTTGGTCATATTGCACATTAACAAATTGCTTTGTGATTGCAGAACCGAACCGTCGAGCTGGCGAAAGTATTGACAAGGAAGAAGCGAGACGAAGATGATAACACGTTAGATTCGACGCCCAAGCTGGCCCGAGTACTCGGGCTGGCGGACCTTACGTTCCTGGGTGTGGGCAGCACGCTGGGTGTGGGTGTGTACGTCCTTGCAGGAGCTGTGGCTAGAACAAACGCCGGACCTGCTGTAACTATCTCCTTTCTGGTTGCCGCCATAGCTTCAGCTTTTGCTGGTAAGTAGCTAAAACTTAAGACTTCAGTATCGAGTCTTAGACTTCAGTATCGTTCTTCTCTGTTAAGCGGGACATATTCCTGAACTGTTCTTTCTAATCCTGCTTCATAATGTTAAAAAAAATAATTTTACTACTATAGTGTTAAAAAAAATCAACATAGGAGAGTTTTGTGACTTTTAAGCTAGTTTAATTTGGGTAACTTTGCCATTCTCGTCCCAACGATTATATATGCATTGAAAACTTACCATTCCAAGACGTAAGAAATGGTATTATGAATTTAAAAAACTATATCAACATTCTGAATACTCTCAGACAGACAAGCAATAAGGCTATCAGCTCTGCTCTAGATCGACTGAAGAAATTTCATCCAAATTAGTAAGGATTCCCTTCGCTCCATCTGGAACCCCAGTCGTAGACGTGAAGTAAGAAAAGTAGTTGTATGTGGTCTAAAGAAAAGCACGTGAAACAATAAAGGTAATTTTCTGGCCGATTAGAAAAGCGTCTTCTCTTGGGACCAGACCCTACACTTCAGTTCAACAGGAGGTCTCCTGACAGGTCGTTATGATCACCAAACATGGCTAGATTCATAATAGCCTCAATAAGGTGTGATTACCACAAATCTCACCTGATTGTCATCTGTGCTGACAGCTAAAACCGCAGCACACATATCCACGAGTTCGAGGTCCTGGTGTCCAAAAGAATGAAACTCTTCGGACTCCAGCAACCCAACAACTGTTTTCACAAGGAGACCCTACTCAAGATTCAAGAGCTTGCTAGAAGTAAAGGAGTCGATTTAAGGTGGAATATAAGGGAAAGACAAATAAGCTTACAGCTGAAGTATATAAGCCTCACTAGCATCTTCCAAGGGAAAATCCTCACAATGAGGACAGTTTGGAAGTGGACTACAACCTCCACGATGTAAATATATAAGAGGATAGGAATAATTACTGTTATGCGAGTTTATTTTACAAGATTAGCAACAGTATGTAACTTTACTCATAGTAAATATGGAATAAAATAAAAGAATTTTGGAAGAACAACAAGCCAACATCTAAGCTTTTTTCTTGGACATGAAATGTTTCAAATCTATACACATTTAAAAATTTTTATCGTATATATCTTTTTTTGTAAATCTGATTTCACCATCATTATCACCGTTACAAATTGTATAAATTAGCATTTCGAATCTTCTAACTGAAATTACGAGATTTTTTGATGGCGGCCGAGGTTTATCTTCGTATTTTCAATTTAATTTGAAAGTTTAAAGTGTTAATATATGTAGATTTTCATGCTTTGAGATGGTGAAATCAGAATTTGCAAAATGGTGAGATAAAGAAAAATAATTTTGGAAATTCGCGAGATAGCTGCGTGCCTCGATTATTGGTAATGAGCAAAAATTTCTGGTCCCGCTTGGTTCATTAGTTACGTGCCTCTATGTGGCACACAGAGGAACGGGATCCGATTCTACCAGGGCTTTAAGTATTTTGAGACGACTGATATTCTGTACTACCTTTTTTGCTTTAAAACAAACAAAAAGTATATAACTAGCGTGTTATCCTTGTAGAACCGTATCTGTGCAAATAAATCATGTTCTTTTCCTTATTGTACACAGGTGGGCTCTGAACATTATGCTCAGTTTTTATGTTGACAGTTTCAAAGAACAGCAGACCTTTTCCGTAACCTTTGTCGTAACATTTTCCGCCAATTTAACCGGTAACCGTAATGATACTGGACGAACTTTATTGGAAATTTTATGTTCTTTCTCCACGAAGCGGTTAAATTGTAAGTCTTGCCGTTCAGCCAGTATTACAGGCAATAACCGGCAACTACATGCACAACGTTCAGTCAGAGCACGCCGTGTTGAAACGGATGTGAATGGAGGAAAATGTTAAACATACGTTTTTCGGGCATTATAAGAAGTATCTTCGTACCAAATTTAAAAACAATCGGTCAATGCGTTTGGCTGAAACTGCGTATACTCTTTATTGTAAATCAGAGGCCCCCATCTTGAAAGAGAAGTAAATGGGGAAAAGTCTTACACATAAGTCATTTGAGTTTCACACATGGTACCTCCATACCAAATTTCAAAATAATCGGTCAATGCGTTTGGCTAAGATTGCGTCAACCAAATGCCGAATGGTTGAATCTCATTACATAATTTTGTTTATTAAGCTACACTTTTATCTCATTGTCAGTCCAACACTTGTAGTGCTCAAGTTAAGTGCTGTTATTCCACTTCACAAGTGGAGCTGAGTAAATGTAGATAACTGTGACCATCCGTATACAATGAGTTTGTCTTCTTGAAGATGCCTGGATTGGGGACGTTTTCAAGCATCTTCGCGGGCTGAACGTTTGTCTAAAGATACAACAAACGTACAGTTGTCTGTTGTGATCAAACAGACAGCTCACAAGTTTTTAGACTATAATGTAGTGGTCTAACCTTTGGAGTTATTTATTTCAAAATGACAACTAATAGCGCTATTAATTTCTATTAATAGCGAAGACGAATTAATAAGTTTGTAGGGTTACTATTGCAATGCGATCTTTGTATATTGTGCACCTTTTCTATATTCCTGAGATGCTTAATTACAGCGCCTTATACAAATCCTAAATCTTCATAACGTTTAGGATTTCAGGGTTGGCAGCTCTTCTAATACATCACTGTTCAGGCATTCACTTCTACCAGGAAAACACTCTTAAGCTTACTACTATTTATAGGTACTGTACTGTATTGTTAGATCTTTAAAAACTAAATAAAATTTACAACACAATTTCCAGATCTATTGCCAGAATAGGACAGTTTGTAGACCCATTTACGTTACAATGTAGGCTATACGCATCAGTTTTTGTCGTACATAAAACAGAAGTTTAGATGTTCAGCAAAAATTAAGAATCAAATTCGGATTTTCCACCTGCGAACGTATTTGGAGCATACCTTACGTTTACACAATCTGAAGGCCACTGTCCCAGTATAGTACAAACAAAACAGCTGATGCTAATGTTTGTTACAACAATGAATCAGCTGTTACTTCGACCTTGGCCTGACCCTGAAGTTCACGTTAGACTGACCTATTACCGTCTGCTTCCAGTGTCCAAGTATATGTCTGGACTAACAATTACTACCGCGAGACGCATTAATATTTCCTCTTCAAGGTAATGGTAAGGTAGTTTCCCTACCTTAACTAAGGAAAACGGTGGTCAAAGTGTTCATTGTTGATGTAACCAAAATTACCCTAATAGTTCAAAGAGCAGCAGACCTCGCAATATATTCTTAATAAATATACGGAACGTTCCACGACAGCGTCCACAATTTTTTCCGCCAAATTAACCGGTAACCGTAATATTTATGAAAAATGTTACTGGACCAACTTTATTAGAAATGTTATTTATTCATGAAGCGGTCAAAATTATAATACGTTTTACCGTTCAGCCAGTATTACAGGAAATAACTAGCAACTACCCCTCAAGCAACTAACCCTTAACGTTCAGTTAGAGCCCATCATCTCGAAATGGAAGTGAATGGGAAAAACTCTTACACATAGGTCTTTAGGGATTTGTACAAGGCACCTTCTAATCAAATTTCAAATTTTCGTCATCGTTAAAATAAAGACCGACATCTTGAAAAGGAATTAATTAGGGGAAAATGCTATACGAGTTGTGTTCAGAAAGTAACGAGAATTTTTAAATTTCACGGGCTTGGAGAGTCCGATTGTCAAACATTTTTTTTATTATGTTGGTATACATGCCCTTGAAGTATGATAAAACTTTCAGCTGTTTTCATTGTTGACTTTGTCTGTGACAGCCACTAAGGTTAGGCATGTTTTTATGAGCTCGGCGATTTTCGTTTGTTAAAAGAAATGGATAAAAGAATTTGTTTCAAATTTTGCGTAAAAAATGGAATAAAGTGTAACAAAGTGTGTGAAATGTTAACAAAGGCCTATGGTTAGTCTGCTATGAGTAAATCAAGAGTTTACGAGTGGTATAAGCGTTTTCAAGAAGGCCGTGAAGACGTTGAAGATGACGAACGCCCTGCACGCACCAGCACATCAACAACCGATGAAAACATGGAAAAAGTGAAACAAATGGTTATGAACAATCGCCTAATCACAATTAGAAAGGTCGTTGATGATGTTCGCATATCGATTGGATCATGTCATGACATTGTTTCCAGTGTTTTGTGTAGGAAACGTTTGGCAGCAAAATTCGTTCCAAAATTGTTGAATTTTGAACAAAAACAGCGGCGAATGGAAGTTGCTCAGGAGTCACTAAATGAAGTCAACGACGATGCAGAATTACTGAAACGTATTATAACAGGTGAAGAAACATGGATTTATGGATATGACGTCGAAACTAAGGCTCAATCATCCCAGTGGAGGCATTCTGGCTCGCCAAGATCGAAAAAGGCTCGACAAGTGCGGTCGAACGTGAAGTTTATGCTCACTGTGTTCTTCGATATTAATGGCATAGTGCATCATGAATTCCTGCCACCAGGTGAAACGGTCAATACCTACAAGTACTACCTACAAGTTCAACGCCGTTTGCGTGAAGCAATCCGAAAAAAACGCCCGGATCTGTGGAAAAACAATTCATGGCTTTTGCACCACGATAATGCACCAGCTCACACTTCGTTGCTTGTTCGTGAATTTTTGGCCAAAAACATTATCGTAACGACCTCTAAATTCACCATACATGGCTCCATGTGACTTTTTCCTATTTAAAAAATAAAGAGAACCCTAAAGAGAAGTCGTTTTACAGCCGTAGATGACATTAAAAGCGCATCGCTGAAAGAACTAAAGGCTATCTCAAAGATCGAGTTTGAGAAGTGTTTCGAGGATTGAAAGAAGCGCTGGTACAAGTCCATAATCTCCAATGGGGACTATTTTGAAGGCGACAACATCAACGTAGAAGAATAAATAAATATTTTGTTCAAAAAATTAAAATTCTCGTTACTTTCTGAACACACCTCGTACATACGTCATTCGCGCTTTATACAAGATATTTTCGTTCCAAATTCCAAAACAATTAGTCAATACGTTTGGGCAAAACAACGTACACTACTTATCGTTAAATCAGGGACCGCCATCTTGAAACAGAAGTAAATGGAAAACAATCTTACAAATACGTCATTTGGGTTTTATACAGGGTAGCTTTGTATCAAATTTCAAAACAATCGTTCAATGATTTGGCTAAAACTGCTTATACTCTTCATTGTAAAACATAGGCCGTCATCTTGAAATGGAAAACATTTTACACATACGTAGTTCGAGCTTTATACGAGGTACCTTCGTACCAAACTTCAAAATAGTCAATGCGTTTGGCCAAAACTGTAACAAACACACAAACCAAAAGTCGAACGGTAGATTTGAAACAGAAACCTCGCTTCGCTCGGTCTTATTTAAATTAAATACATAAGTAGCAAAATTTGATTAAAATCTGTAGAGCAGATTTTGAAAAAAATCGTTTTTTCTAATGTTTAAACAATAATAGTTATTTTTAGACTAATTACATACACATTCGAAATTTCATCAAAATTGGTCAGTTTGTTCAGTTTTCAACAAAGTAAGACACACAAATTTCACTTTTTTGACTCACTATACACGAATAAAACTTGAAAAAAAATATTTTTCACAATCACATACTTCGTAAACTTATTACAGTGATAAATTATAAGGTTGGAATTCTTAATATAATCTTCATTTCTACTGGAAATGCCATTAGCAAATTCCTATTGGAGTAGCCATCATGATAGGACTCAGACCTGGGATCTTGAAATGAGCACAATCAGAAGCCAGCAGGTGATTAATAAACCGGTAGCAGGGGTTGGTTGTAGAGGTAAGTGGAGGAGGGGTTTAGAGAAGAGGTATTTAGGTTAAAAATAAAATATAAAAAAGCATCAGTAGGTTTTGATGACGGCGCTAATCCGAAACACATTGACATTTAAATAATCGCGGCAAGCAGCTGTCTCGCTAGCGTCATACAAGCAAATTTTCAAAAGTATTTTCCTTTACCTTACCCTTTTTTGAAATTCTGATTTCACCATCATAACTGGAATTAAAATCTGTATATATTGAAATTTTTAATTTTCAAATTGCATTCAAAATACGCAAAATGAACCCTGACCGCCATAAAAAAGTCTTTTAATTTCAACAGATTTGGAAAATTGAAAACGCTACCGTATGCAGTTTTTAACGGTGTTTACGATGGTTAAATCAGATTTTTTTAAAAAAGAAATGATTTTTCAAAGATTTGAAATGGTCGCCATTTTAAAACTTGTGAGCCACCTCGGTGGCCTAGTTGATAGCGTACTAGGCTTTCACCCCGAGGACTCGGGTTCGATTCCCGGCCAGGGCTTCTCATTTTTATATGCTATAAATCAACCCATCGTCTGCATTAGCCCAATTTTGCACAATAGCCGGACGTTAAACACAAAAAAAAAAAATTAAAAGCTTGTGACCGAATTAATTTTAAAAGGTTAACGATTTTTTCCAAGCTACAATCAAAATCGATTTTTGTGTATATACAGACCCTTCATAAAGTGATCTAGAGATGAGGATCGATGCTTATTTTAAGTTTCCGGGTCTGGGTTGCACCATGATGGCCGCTTCAACAGCTCATTTTTCCAATGAAAATTCGCTAAAAATTGACAAAGCTAGGAAAGGCAGATGAGCGTACTCGGCTAAATTAGAGAGTGCTCATAACCACTACATTTTCCTCAAGTCTCAAGTACTTATTTACTCTAAAATGGAAATTATATTTTTAGACATACTGTTTAGTCGTTAGATGTACGAATTATGGTGTCTAACGTTTTCTTGTTTACTTCGAGGAGAATTAAACTAGATTTTAAGATCTAATTGTTTACCGTTTACTAGTGTTCGCTGGAAGGAATTAAACATTTTTATAACACTTATCACGAAAAGATTACTTCAGATTTTGTACATCGCACAATGTAATCACTTAACCCATGGCTGAACGTTAATCCAAGATGGCGTTTATTGCCGCACTTAAGCAACCATTTTGTTGTTGAGGCTTCGTCACATGCGCAGCACGTTCCAATTAGTCAAAGCCTTAGCGAAGCTTAAATGATTTGCTTGTGTCAGGCTCTTTGCTAACGAACTTATATTGTCCCTGCTGTCATGTTTAATCACCAAGATCCGTAAATCCAGACTGCAAAATTTAAAATATAAGTGAGCTCATCACTGCACATAGTATAGACCTGTATTTGAGGTCAAACAATTTTTCGATCGAAGCGCGGATTGGCAAATTTTCGGACGAGATCAGAAAAAGTTAAAATGTAGTAGTGTGGTCATACTTCAATACTGTGAACATTTAACATTGTAAAATAGATCAAAGGGGTTTCAAATGCTAACTTCACAGCAAAAAATTCCGAAATTCACCCAACAACTGTTTCCGTGATTTTGTTCGTGACAATCGCCCTAAGAAAATCTCCACAGTAAGTCACTATATACGTTACAGTCAGAATAATTACCCTTTAAGTGTTAGTAGTTCAAAGGATAGTAGACCTCGCTGTATATCCTTAATTCCCTGGCCACCGTCCCAAAACAGCGCTCTGATCTAAATCCGCCAATCTAATCGTAATATTTACAAAAAATATTACTCGATCAATTTTATTAGAAATTTCTTCCAATATATAACTGTCTAATAAAATAATATAATTTTTATTAGAAATATAGATAAATTTCTTCAAAATTTATTAGCACTTATTATTAACTCTTTAATTAAGATTGGTTTTATTATTAATATATAATTTATCAAGCTATTTAGTAAAGCCCCGAGATATTGTTTAGTTAATAGTATATAGTTAATTACTAACTATATAACTACTATATAACTATATAACTACAGGGCGATGTTCCCTGTAAAATGTTTCTCTTTTGCTTTGCCTAATTCCAGCCATGCAGCTTACTGCAATGTCTGTTTTTGTAGAGTATTAAAATTATTTTATTTTTGTCCTGAATACATTTCCTAAATATTAAACATTTTAACGATCATTAGCATTAGAACATAAGCATTAGCATTTTAAACTTTCAAATTACATTAGGCCCTATTTGAAAATTACATTTTATTACATTTAAAAGCTAATTTATGAAGTTTTTAACTCTGATAATCGTGTATGTACTATGGTTAAATCGGATTTTCAAAAACATTTGAGATAAAAAGAACATTGGCTTTTATAGGTTTGAAATGGCCGCCATTTTGAAACTGTAGAAAGAATATTTTTGGTTAAGGAACTTGTCCGAGCTAATTGCATAAATGATTTTTGTGCCATGTTTGAATCGAATCGGACCAAAATTACGTATGTGAGCTAAAAAAACACACACACACACACACACACACACACACACACATCACAATTTTTATAAATTGTGTTTCAAAAAAAGTAAAAAACCTTTGTTAAAAATGGTGACATAATTTGAAGTGATATCGCAGAAAAATAGCACCTAGGCGTTTTGCTTTCTGTCTTAAAAGATAATAATTGAATATAGTAAACTCATGTTTTTATATTAAAAATTATTGTCTTCAGTTGGTAGTTTTTTTTTAATTATTATGCTTCAATATTGTAAAAATTTCTTAACGTGCAGCATTCATCAAACCATTTTTAATCACATTATAATGTAGCCTATTGTTATTACTTTTGCTATTTTTAGTGAATTGTCACTTAAAAAATGAGCTATTGGGAAGCTATCCTGGTAAGACCTTGACTTGGAATCTTAAACACCTTAAAAACCATGTGTGTGTGTGTGTGTGTGTGTGTGTGTGTGTATTTTGTGATGCCAAAAAAGATGGAAAAACCTTCTATAGACTACCTGGGGTAGAGTATAGTCACTCCCCAGAGTGTGGGACTCAAGTTCAAACTCTTTTTAAGTTCAAGAAATTACTATCCACTAAAAACCCACCAAAAGCATTTCTGTTCTGCTAATCACTCCACGGAACAGCCGCCAGGCATTACTTCGCGGGGAGGTGAACTGGCTGTCTGCTACTCAGTCTACAGCTCTCCTATGGCTCTCTTTTCGTGATCTTTAGTCTCAGTCTTTTCATGACCACTGAGTCTCTCCAGTTGGCCTCTGAAGTCATCATTGTCGTAACCAAATTTTTCGGTGTAATGCTGCCTCGCAGATATGTTTGCAGGTTCATCATGTCCTCGTTGAACCTCTGACAGCGATCACAGGTGTGTGTGTCGCGCGCGCGCTTCCACACATAATGTTACTTCCAAAGTCACATAAATTGTAGGCATTTTAAAGATTTATTTCATTTTGTAATCAGGCCAGAACAAATTAGATAATTTTAAAAGTGTTATTTTATAAAAAAAAATAATTAAATCTGTTCAAAGTCTTAATATTTAAATAATAACACCAAGAAAAATTATAACTTTAAATTTTGTTATATCCTTAATATATAATTGATGCGCGCATCTGTTTCGCGAATAAGTAGTTTTCAAAATTTAAAAAATAAATATTATTTCCACTTAACTAAAAAAATCAGATTAGATATTAAATATTGAAATATATAAATATTATTTTTTAATTAATTTTAAAATTGCTTCTATTTCCATATGCTGTTTGAAATTGTCGAATTATTCGTAATCTACCACGGCTGATGGTTTAAAAAAATGTGGAAAGGCCTAAACAAGACTGATTAAAGAAAACACCTACTGTCTCCTTAAAGATAAATTGCATAACGCGTTAGTGAAAAACGTAATAAAATGAGATAAAAAGTAATAAAAAAAACAAAGATAAGATATTTTCTTATCGTAACGTTTATGTCAAAACTTCTTGTAACACTTGTTTGTAAGATTACCATATGACTAACAATTTGTTTTCAGAATCCGGAACATATTAATAAGAAAAATGTTACTCAATATTACTTCAAATTATGTCTAATTTGAAAAATGACTGTCTAAATAAATTGCACGTTCGTAGCACGTTAATCAACTCAGTATGGAAAGTAGAGTTTTCCTAATTCAAATAAAAATGGCTTTTCTAGTTCCTATTTTTAAAAAATACGACAGAAAATTAGTTGGAAATTAAAGGCATACTAGAAATATAGCAATTTGTGTTTTAAAAAAATACTGTTTCGAAATTTTTATAAAAGTAATGATTTTAACAATTTTTTTAAATTATTTCGTTGAGAGATGTTAACCTGCGGAATATTACATTTATTACGATAGATGGACGATAAAATACGATTTTTGGCCTTTTTATTACAGAACAACATTCTGACGTCCATTTTACGTGCGGCTTTATATCCGCCGCAATAACACTGATTACAAAGGTTAGTAGCTTTTACGGAATACTGGTTATATAACCAACAACAGAAGTAAATTGGGGAAAATCTTCATTTGAGCTTTGTATAAGGTATCTTATAACAAATTTGAAAACAATCGGTTAATTGGTTTGGCGAAAACTGCGTAATAAACACGCAAGCCAAAGGCCGAACTGTCGAGTTGAAACAAAGAATCTCTCGGTCAATTGTGTGTGTGTGTGTGTGTGTGTGTGTGTGTGTGTGTGTGTGTGTGTGTGTGTGTGTGTGTGTGTGTGTGTGTGTGTGTGTGTGCGCGAGCGCGCGTGTGTGTGTGTGTGTGAGAGTGTGTGTGTGTGTGTGCGCGCGCGCGCGTGTGCGCGCAGAGTGAGTCCAATGTTTTTGAAATGGTCAATACATAAATTTTGTTTCGCTACATAAACGCTTTGACAAACCTTTCAATTCGCGTGAAAGTCATGTTACACAATTTAATGTTAATTGCAAAAATGTAAAAACACAGAACAAAATATACTATTGGTAAAAATTTCCCTTTCCCTTTGCATTTCCTTATCGCGTTCCCATGAAAACGACATTAAGCAACTGAATAATAAATAACAGTACTTAATGCACAAGTTTATTTCTTATTACATTTTCTTTTTCTGAGTTTATTAGTGAATTTCAATTGGAAAACGATTTATTGGAGTGGCATTATGGTACGACCCAGACCGCAGACATTGCAATGAGTTCCGATCGTAAAGACAAACAGTTTTTAACACGTTGGAAAATGAATTAATGGAACATCAGGGTAAGACCCACACCCGGGACCTTGAAGTGAGCACCTGACGTGATCACGTTTTGAGAAGTCGTAAAATGTTTACGTAACGTGTGTTATCACGCTCACGTTCGCAATTTTAGTGCAATTCTATTCAAACTTGACACAAAAATCGATTATGGTAATAGCTTGAAAAAATTCTTTGAACAGTTTCAAAATGGCGGCCATTTCATATCTTTAAAAACTTTTTTGTCTTAATCTGATTTCACCATCATAATAATCGTGAAAAACCGTATAAATTAGCATTTCTTGTTTTCAAACTCCGTTGAAATTAATAAATTTAATTTGACGGCGGCCAGGGTTCATTTTCGAATTTATGTGTAATTTGAAACTTTAAAATGCTCATATATGCATATTTTAATGCTGATTATGATAGTGAAATCGGATCTTTAAAGAAGGGTAGGATAAAGAAAATACAGTTTTGTAATTCGCTTCAATCACGTCAGTCAGACAGCTACGTTCCGCGATTATTTAAAAATTTGTGGCCAAAACAGAGTTACGTTGAATTAAAAAAAAATATCTGCCTTCTCCAAATGAGGAGTAGAGCTGAGCAAAATGAAAAATAACGGCAACCGGAAGTTGAGTAGAGTCAATTTAAAGAACGCGTTTGTATCTTTTAAATCTAAATATTTAAGACTATTGTAAGGGATTCTACTATGTTTAAAAACCGTAACCAAGGAAACGGTAACCTAGGTAAGGAGAAATAATAAGTTTGAAAGCGTGGTCAGCGTGTTGGGGGAAGAGGAATCAGCTTCGAAGCTACACGGAGCGGAGCCCAGCAAAGTCGCTTGATTCTGCTCAGCTTCATTAAATACAATAGGTTAGGTTTTGAATGCGTAGTTTGCTTCACTCAGCGCAACTCCGCTCCGCAGTTGGTGGCAACCCGGCCTAACTTTCCGTTATTTTATTAGTTAACTTTAATATCACAACCAATTCTAATGTATAATGTTGCTTTTAATACAGCTGATGTTACGTTGCAGGTTTATGTTACGCCGAGTTCGCCGCTAGGGTTCCCAAGGCAGGATCTGCGTACGTCTACAGTTACGTCACCGTGGGTGAACTTGCAGCCTTCATCATCGGTTGGAACCTTATCCTGGAGTATGTTATTGGTAAGCGGTTCTATCAGGCTAAGTAGCTTAGTATTTCTTTAACGTTTATTGTTATTGTAACGTCACAATTCAGTATTTCCCCAACTACAAGTTATTACAACTTTTCAAGTAATATTCTTTTGGCATTTCCTTAACGGAATGTTTATCTTTTGAATTATGACATGCACGTTCTCCTCTTTGACAGTAACCTTCTTGTAGAGTATGTTATTGGCAAATGGTTCTTTAAAGGGAAATCGTATTTTAGTATTAAAATTTATTGCACTTATGACGTCACAGTTCAGTAATGTATTGTACTTTCCTCAAATTTGTTCAATTCTTTAAACATTTCCTTATTTTTGAAGTGGCTACTTCTTATGGTATGGTGTATGTTTTTCACGGGGAAAAAATTCAGTTAGCCATCACGGAACGCTCCAAACACATCCATACGCGCACTCTAGTGAACATTATTATTCCAAATATATTTATTACAAACATTATTATAACACATTATTTTTTGTTTGTTTAGTGATTAATAAAATGAATTTTTGAGGTGAAACCTTGTATGGTTGCGGTTGACAAAACATGGGTATAAACATTTGCTTTCGCGTCACGCTTTAATCCGTAATGTATACTTCACAGCATATATTGTTCTTGAATATATCTAGACTGGAAGTGACTACTTATAAACAGCTGATTTCGCACAATAGCTTCAATATCACTTCAACTGAGGTTATGTTTATTTATTGTTCATATTAATTTTAAAAATGTGTATTTTCTAAATTCGTGTGGTTAAATTATTTAATATATATGACATAGCCTATAGCAATTTTTGAATACCAGAATCACAAATATTATATTTATTATAATATAAATAATAAATATAATATTTGTTATTATATTATAATATATCCTATTTATAGACTATTATATATAATATAATAACATATATATTATATATAATATAACATATATGTCAAACGATACGTGCAAATCGTATGTCGTTACATTCCGACTCTATTGGCCAAGCCAAATTTTATCGTGTGTTTTTAATCGTGTAATTGTGTTTAGTGTTTGTGACGTGTGTTTTCAATGTTTTGTTTAACTTTGTGACGATCTTGACGGAGGGATTTGACATTTTGTATTACGGCCTGAAGATGAAACAGTAAGGTTTCGAAACCGCGGTAGCCTTTACGAGGTGAGTGGATAGACCACTAGACGGGAAAATAGGTCGTAATCCTAAAGAAATTTAATTTGATTTCGTTCAGGGTTTGCTTTCTTATTGTCAGTGCAATTTGTACGTTTAAAAACCTAATATATGCAGGTTTTAATGCTGCTTATAATAGTGAAATCAGATTTTTTTAAAATGTTGAACGTTACTTTTGTGAATTTGCGCCATCATGTCAGCGAGACAGCTGCATGCAGGATTATATTAACTTGACAAATCTGATTTGTTTCAGGAACAGCCAGTGTTGCCCGAGCTCTCAGTAACTACATAGACAACTTGGCAGGCGGGGTCATGCAGTCGACTCTCAGAGAGGTCCTGCCCATGAACGTCAGCTTCCTGTCGCCGTATCCTGACTTCTTGTCGTGCGGAGTGGTGCTCATCCTGTCTAGTGAGTATAACACTGTATAAGCCTTTATTGCCGAAGTTAAACTAGAGGTTGTATTCAAACTAGAGGAAAAGAAAATACAACCCCAGACCTATTGTGCAACTATACCTCTTGAGTACTAGTTTATCGGATTGATGTCCTTAGTAAGTTCCAACAATCCACTGACTAACTCATTCTGCTGAAGATGCCAGCAGAACCAAAAACCCATAGCCTCCGACCAGCAAGAGCTTCACAATTAAGGATTATGTGTCCTGCAATTTCCTCCTCTTTCCTGCACAACCTACACACGGTTTCACCATGTTACATACCTGTCCTGTTCATGTACACCCTCAGACCACAATACCCAGTAATAATCCCCATGATTTTCCTCAGTTGTGCTCTGCCCAAGACGACTGCTGCCGCTTTAAGCCATCCATATGGTACCATGTTTAAGAGGCGCTTACTATGGGAATGCCCATGAAGCCTGGTATTGCTTATCAATCCACCTAGTAATAGCAGACCTGACCAACGACAGAGAGATCCCTAAAGCCGGCTCAGGTCCGGCATCGGGATGAACTCAGATGCAGATCCCGCCAGTCGGTCTGCCTCATCATTACCTTCAACTCCCTTATGTCCCAGAACCCAGTGAAGAGTTACCTGATTATCCAGGAACAGCGTTGAGGTTCTCCTGACACTCCCAGACCAGCTTGGCCTGGAAATTCGCTGAACACCGCGCTTTTGGTACATAATCAATTTTTCAAAAAATACTAGAAACTTATCGGATATTTTGGTAACTGTTAAACTTACAATAACGGTTTTTAAACAACTTCCACGCTTGGCATATATTACCAGATTTTTTTAACGGGGTAAGTACTATTTCTTGTGAATAGTACTTTCGAAAATTCATTTGTTCTTTTCGTGTTTTTGATTCCCCTGTTTTCCTTTAGGTGTTTTCATTATGGATTTCCACTAATATCGTTTGATAATAATTGGACATCATTCATTTTTAGATTGGATCGAATAATTGATCTATAATTTCAAACGTCAAAGAACTTGGCATGGAAGGTAACTTTCAGCAACACTTCTCTTGCATGTTAGACCATACTGTTGATAATATGCGCAGAGTACGCTTATATTCTTAATTTGGTTTCCTTGAGAGCATGTACTAAACCATAACTTTCTTATTTAGTAATCAGTCCTTTTCGTATTCTACTCAAATTACGTCATTTTAAGAATGCTTACTGCATTGCCTACATACTTTTATAGCTTAAGGTGGTTGCCTTTAACTTCGATATATCACGCATCCAACTAGTAAGGTATAATAGAACCTAAATTGTCTCAGCTGTCAAAATAGATATATCTTTCATATATTGTTGCGCTAGGCACTCTGATCGGTTTTGTACCAAAAATAAGTACCTGTGTTATTGAAACTACATATATGGAGTACCTATAGATTCAGCAGAACACCAGAGAACTTTCACACACCATAATTTTCCGTTTTTAAGGCTTTACATAAAAAAACTGACTTGAAACCAATAAAAGTTTTGTAAACAAAGGATCAGTTTAAACTGTCCCCGTGAGAGTGCAGCACAATACAGGCATATGTGACAAATAATTAATTTTGTGTGAAATAACATTTAAATTATTACTGTATCCAAGACTTAAGTGATTATTGTTCGAATCAGTTTTGAAACTAGAATCGTTAAGACAATATGATACAGTTCTAATATGTAAATTTTATTAAATTTAGAAAACTTTTTTTTGAAAACAGTAAATAGATGTATTGAATACGTAATTGAACTTACATGAAAAGTTCATATTGACTAGAAGTAGTAGGGCTACTTAGTTTTGCAACGATTTTAAGATATGTATCTTAAAATACAAGTACCGAATGAAAGATTAGTGTATTATAGTAATTAAATACACCAGCCAATGGTATTATTTGAATTACCGGAATTCATGCTTTTTAACGTTCAATTACGGATAGCGATTTCATAAAAAGAACATCCTGATCTCTTTTCCTTTTCGTTCATGCACCAATCAGGAAAGTTATGATTGCCATATGTTTTAGATCATCTATATTTCATAGTTTATAAAGAGGTGCTATGACACTTCAGGTTTTTGTTGTACATTGTTGTATATTATTCGTTTCTTTTTCCCATTAACTACGAAAGGTCGCACGGCCCCACTACTATATTTTAATATTCGTATATTTAAGATTACATAGTATGACATATTTTGGCGCTGTACTCTTCTGCACGTTTACGTTTAATGATAACCTTGCATGTTTCAGTGTTGCTGGCTTGGGGAGTGAAAGAATCAACGGCATTGAACAATTGCTTCACCACAGTCAACTTGTTGACAGTCATCACCGTGATCGTGTCTGGTTCATTCTTCGGTAAGGAGAATTCTACTACACGTTTGACAAACATCTTCACGTCATAATATAGTTTACTTTTCCTTGATGAAAGTAATCATTAAACCTTTCAGATTTACTAAAAAAATGTTTTGCTTAGAAAGACAACAATGAAACAAATAATGAGGGGAATCTATCAGAGATCAATATTGGTATAACACATTTTTTTAATTTTCTTGTGAACACCTTTTTCACCAACAGTATGTTTTTTATTTCAATAATATTTCCTATAAATAAATCTTAAAAATTTTCACAATGTCTTTACTACTGAAATTACTAAACTTTTTGGGAAATGTTTCCAGTACATGTATACAACTGGATGATACCTAAGAGCGACATCCCCGCTACGGTTACTAACGCCGGGAACGGAGGCTTCATGCCCTTCGGAATCTCAGGCGTCATGGCGGGCGCTGCCAAGTGTTTCTATGGATTTGTCGGTTTCGATTGTGTCGCCACTACAGGTAACTAAATAACAACTAAAACCCTTGAGTCTACAATACATAGAGAATGTTAAAATCAGGATACCAGAATTAAAGGTAAAACAAGTAGTACCAAAACCAGACATCAGAGCGCTCTGAACTCTTTTTTCTACTACCTGCCCATAATTGAGTCTATAAATTGCTGCAATGACGCGAATTTATCTTACACTCGATTAAGATTACTAATTAATATCATTAGTGATTTATACATATTAACAAATAACCTAACTGTAGTATCAAATGCTAATCTAAAAGTACATAGTTCATTCCCCTGCTGATAGATGGCGTTCTCAATTTTCAGTCACACAGTTTTCCTATGCAGTGAGATTTCTGTGTACTATAGACTCAAGGCTTTGAACCTGTAACTTTAATTATTAGTTTAATTAATTACAGTTACTATTATCTGACCACTACTACAACTTTACTAATAATTGTTTCATAACATTAAAATATACAACGTTGTACAGTCCATTACGGTATGTGATTGAATTTATATTGTTTCTCTTATTTCATACAACTGTAACAAATGTAGTCACAAAAATTATGGAAAACTTGAAATTATAAATAAACTACCACACAACCCGTTGGAAAAACAATAGTTTTTCAAAATAGATTCGTTTTGTTCTCTCTGTTTAAAATTTGGGACGATCCACCTGCATATCACACTTCAGTCTCCTAGATTTTTTAATAACTAAAGCAAGTCTTTGATCACATTGGCTAAACTATTCAAAAGTCATAACGTCAACATCAATATCAAAATCAAACTTTTCCGGCGCAATATTATCTCGACACTTTTCTGTGGACTGTAATCATGGACACTAACCAAAGAAGGTTCGAAGCCTTCGAAATGGGATAGTGTTAAGGATCTCGTGTGTAGACAGAGTGACCAACAGGGCAGTGATGGAACGATTGAAGAAAGACCTAGAGGTACTGAAGTCCGTCAAGAGAAGAAAACTTGAATATCTTGCACATGTTGTGAGAAATGAAAGCAAAATACCGCCTTCTAAAATCGTTCTCCAAGGGAAAGGGAGGCAGGAAGAAAAGGATATCATGCTTTAAACTTAAGGATATGGTTCTCAAAAACTACCACCGGTACTAGTCAAAGCAGCCGTAAACAAAGTTATCATATACAGGATGATCGCCAATATTCGGAACGAACAGGCACCCGAAGAAGAAATAGAAGAACAAGGAGGAGGAGGAGAAGAAGACGAAGAAAAAGAAGAAGAAGACGATGATGATGAGATGATAATGATCTTATAGTCTCCGAGATAGTCACGTGTTGTGGTTTTTTAAAAATTTGAATATAGTATCAACACTACAACCTCACAAAACCAAACATGCTGTTTAAAGAATAAAATATCCAAGGTTAAGACATATCGATAAATTTTGAGTTGTACGTGTGATGTAAGCTACACTTTCAATTTTACACGGTAGTTGTAAAAAATCAGACTTCACGGGAACATTATGGCACGTCATTGTAAGAATACGAATTATCTCGTAGCTCGTAAAATAACTTGTATGGTAAATTAATCTCGCAGACGTGATGAAAGCAAAATTCCAAACACTTATATGAAGTGTTAGGAATGTATTGACATAACCTAACATTTATATACACAATAATATGTCTTGGTAAGAAAATAAACTTTTAGTAATACCTTGGAAAAATTCGGGTAGTAGAGCCTAGCGAAATTCATAGTCGGCATTACTTTCATATTCTCGAGTATAAGAAGTTTTAATTCTAATTACGTATATTTTCAAAAAGATGTAAAAAATAGTTTAAATAACGGATATTTTCAATCGGATTTTTCACGATAACGAATTTGACCAAAAACCATTTTTGTGCCAAGTATCGTACAAATCGGTCCGAAATTACGAAAGCTACAGTGATTTCATAAATAGAAGTGTCAAACAACTTGTAAATTATCCCTCAAAAAGTAGTGCCAAAATTAGGATCGGTGAATATTTCAGGCCGTGGTTAGCTTTTACTTGATGGCAGAATGAAGCTCTATTCTTAACAGAAAATCACTGTTTGAAAATCAACGGAAAATCAACTTTTTAAAACGAAAACTGTTGAGGTTACTATTCAAACTGGGGTCTAATTCGGTACTGTTTACTATTAGACATGAGCTAATCTATTACTATTAGAATGAAGAGGAACGGCACCGAAATCGAAGTTCAGTCAGTTTAGATATGCGTTTGTATCTTTCAAATCTAAATATTTAGGCCTACTGTAGCGGATTCTAGGAACTACTATACTTAAAAACCGTAACTAGGCAACGGTAACCTAAGTAATGAGAAATAATAAGTTCGGCTGCGTGATCAACGTGGTGGGGGAAACGGAGTCGGCTTCAAAACTTAACCTAGACAGAGTCGAAACTACGCATAGCGGACCCAGTGTTGCATTAAAAACAATAGGTTACGTTTTGAATGCGTAGGCCGCTCCGCTCAACGCAACTTTGTTCCGAATTTGGTGGCCGCCCGGCATAATGGTATAAATAATCGCGGAAGGTCAGCTGTCTCGCTGACGTGACTGAAACGAATTTCCAAAAATTGTTTTTTTTAATCTTATTTTTGTTGAAATTTTTATTTCACACTAATAAACTACAAATTTAATTTAAAATGCAAAAATGAACCCTGGCCGTCGCCAAATTCATTTTCTTAATTCGAAGGAATTTTAAAATTCAAAACACTAATTTGAGCAGTTATTAATGCTAATTACGATGATAAAATCCAATTATAAAAAACAATCAAAACCAAAACGTTTTGAATTTTTAAAAGATTTAAAATTGCCGCCATTTTGTAACTGTTGGACGAATTTAGCTAGGTAAAAAACTTGTCCTAACAATTATTGAAATTACTTTTGTACCAAGTGTAGTAAACTAAAAAAATTATGAATCCAAAAAATAATGGTATTTGTAACTAATTTAATTTACTAGATACAAAAATAAAGATCAAAGTATTTTTAAATAGTACCATATTAAAGGAGTTACCTTTCTCATTTATCTTTCAGTTAAACAAATAAGCGTGCCTTAGCCTAAATTAACTTAATAAAACGAGATTAAAATAAATTTCGATTAATGTAAATTTCCAGATGCAATCCGAAACATATTTTAAACTCCATAGAAAATGATACCGTAGTTGATAAGCTGTGTCATTTCAGCTCTGAAATATCTACGTTAAAATGATAGATCTAATATGATACAGGTAACATTTATCCATTAATTTCTTGTTAAACTAAGCTTTAGGCCTGACAGGTACATGATGAATGTCTAACTCATCAAATTAATCCTTTTCATTTCGTAACGTGTTAAACAAACTGCAAATAATACATATGTGTGTATATATTACACAACATTTGTACCTTTGTCCATCTTTCATATATTATTATGCTAAGCATTCGGATCGGTTTTCTACAAAAAAATAAGGACCTGCCTTATTGAAACTAAATATTTAGGGTACTTACAGGTTTGTCATAACACCAAAGAACTCTCACACCTCACATTATTTCATTTTAAGGCTTTACAATAAAATAAAACCGACTTAAAACCGATAAAAGATCTGTAAGATCCAGGAGCAGTATTAAGTTTTTCCGTGATAGTTGCAGGCATTTGTGTAAATACAAAAACAGCTGATTGTTAAAAAAAACATTATTGAAATTATTACTGTATTCAAGACATTAACCGAATGAGTTTTGAAAGTAGAATCGGTAAGGCAATCTAAGCCAGTAACATGTAAATGTTATTAAATAAAACTCTCTGCTTTTAGTAAACAGTGCTTTACATTAAAATAAAACCAACTTAAAATCGATAAAAGATCTGTAAAGAAAAGTCCAGGAACAGTACACTTTAACTTAATGATATTGCAATATGATGGCTAATTTGAGGCAAAATTTACAAAGAGTTTAGAAAAATATTTGTTTTACGGTACGCAAAGACAATCGAGCAGCGCTAAATAAAACCGGTAAATGGTTTAATCAAGTTGGCCAAAAGCATTGACTGATTGTTTTGAAATTTGGTACGAAGGTACCTTGTATACAGCCTGAACTATGTATGTGTAAATTTTTTTCTTACTGACTTTCGTTTCAAGATGGCGACCTCTGATTTACATTAAAAGAGTGTACGTAGTTTTAACCAAACGCATTGACAGATTGTTTTGAAATTTGGTAAGAAGTACCTTGTATAAAGCCCAAATGACGTATTTGTAAGATTTCCCTCCATTTACTTCTGTTTCAAGTTTACGGCCTCTGATTTTACGATGACGAGTGTATTTTGAACAAACGCCTTGACCGATTGTTTCGAAATTTGGTACAAATGTACATTGTATAAAGCCTGAAAGACGTTTTTAAGATTTTTTTCCATTTACTTCCGTTTCAAAATGAAGGGTTCTGATTGAACATTGTGAGTGTTGTTGCTGGTTGTTTCCTGTAATATTGGCTGAAGGCAAAACCTGTAATATTATTGACCGTTTCGTGGAGAAATAGAATACAGTTTCTAATAAAGTTAGTCCAATAAAATATACGAGCGCTGTTGTAGTATTAAGGTTATACTGCGAGGTCTACTGTTTTTTTAACTACTAGTATATTAAGTTTCAATTTATTATTGACATATTTATTAATTTGTATTTACTGTGTTTACATGAGAAAAATAATGTCGATTGATTAATTTACATTTCACTGTTCATGCACATTTTAAATTTTGGTAAATATTTAACTGATTTTGTTTACATGACAGGTGAGGAGGCCAAGAATCCAAAACGTGACATCCCTCTGTCTATTATCATTTCTTTGATCATCATATTTCTCGCTTATTTCGGCATTGCAACCATCCTCACATTGATGCTGCCTTACTACGAACAGGTAAGTCGCCATGTAAACTTGTGCATACAAGTACAGAATTGTGTGCCTACTTTTGATTTACTGCCACTCGTTCTTTCAAGAATTTATAGAAACAAAATTGCTGCTTTCAAATAAAAACAAAGTTTTTATAACTACACATATTTCTATTAAAATAGTGGAATTATTTCTCCTTCAATTACTCTTCATTAAAACTATGGGAATTTACACATTTAAAAAAAAAATAACCCTAAAAGAGTGTACGTAAAAAATTACCAAATCGCCAAGTGTGCGACAAGGTAGTAAGACTGTAAGGTCTGGCAACTTAGCAAGCCAATCCATTTTTTTTATAGCATCCAAAACGAATATTTGTATTCGGGAGAAATAACTGAATTTAAAATTTATATACTTTGGCTCCTTTTAAACGACAGTTAAACCGATAAATTATTTCGATAAAAGTATTTTAGGTTTTCTTGAAATAATCATAAGTTTATAAGTTTTTTCAAGACCCTCCTTGGAATTCACAAAGATAAAAATGTTTCTCACTTAGAGAATTCTATTGAAATCGGTTTATACGTTAGTGTCAAGAACAAACATCTTTCCAAATACCAAATATTAACTGACCAAGCGAAGCGATTATTAGTTTGCAGTATTGGCCAAACGCATTGACCTATTGTTAAGAAATTTTGTAAGAAATTACCTTGTATAAAGCCCGAACGATAATGTGTAAAAATATTTTCATACTCACTTCAATTTCAAAATGGCGGCTTCTGATTTTCAATAACGAATGTATACAGTTTTAGCCAAATCCATTAATCGATTGCTTTGAAATTTGATACCAAGGTACGTTGTGTAAAGCCCAAGTAACATACGTAAGATTTAACCCCATTTACTTCTGTTTCAAGATGGCGGTATCTGATTTTACGATGACGAGTGTACGCAGTTTTGGCCAAACGCATTGATCGTTTTGAAATTTGTTACGAAGATATCTTGTATAAAGCCCATATGACGTATGCATAAGGTTTTTTCCTTTTCAGTTCTGTTTCAGGATGGTCAACGTTGATTTCGACTGTTTCATGGAGAGATCATAAAATTTTGAATAAAGTTGGTCCAGTAACATTTCTTGTGAATATTACGGTTACCGGTTAAATTGGAGGAAAAAGTTACGAGCGCTCTGTAATATTAATTAAGAATAAACTACAAGGCCTACTGTCCTTTAAACTATTACTTGTAATGCTTCCGAAAATCGATTTTTGTGTTAGCAGTCTAGAATGGTATTATTTGCAAATTAATTCATTATTTTATAGTATCAATAAAGAGCTAGCAGGTTTTAAGGCATTGAAATATATTTGTTTTAAGTAAAAAGCTCTTTGGAATCAAACTTTTTTTAAACATTACCTTTAAAGTTGCGGTTCCTAAACATTTTTTTATGAGATCCATTTTCAGCCTGAAATTTTTTTCACGACTCACTATAATTTACACGTGTATGTGTGTGTTTGTGTGTGTATTATATATATATATATATATATATATATATATATATATATATAAATGTATGTGTAAGTATTAAAAAAATTTTTAAACTCATTTTTACACCCTTTTCTCTTTTCTTCTGATAAAATGCAATTATTTTACACAAACAAAATATAAAGAATTTTTTATTTCATTTTGTTTTTTGTGGTCCTGTTTTTTGTAATGTAGAATATATATATATATATATATATATATATATATATATATATATATATATATATATATATAAATATATATTTTAAAAAATTTAACTCACCTATACACCTTTTTATCGTTTCTTCTTCGTGCCCATTCGTCCTAGCTATCTCCATATCATAGTTTCAGTAGTACCGCGAGTCCAGCAACAAGAAAGCTGTGAGTAGATACAACATCCGCATCTACTCCTCCTTCGCAAGGTCCCCCACGTTCCAGCACGGCCAAGCAAAAGACGATAGACGCGCTACACGTCGTGGCCATTTTACTGTCACAGAATTAAACTCAAATCGTCCTGCTCACTTTATTTCAAAAATATCTATTGTGTGTATGATTTTACAGTTAGCAATGAGGTGATTTTGTGAAATCACTGAAAATATTTCTTGCGATATGCTTAATTTTGTATTTTTTTGTAGTTTAAAGAACACTTTTATAAGTTTTGAACTGTCCACGACCTTTCCGCGACCATTAGTGGGACGCGCGACATAATAGTTTGGGAACAGCTGTTCTAAGGCGTTACACATATGCAACCAACTTTACAGCAGAGTATCACTAACTAAATCTGTTTCATTGCAGGCACTAGACTCGATTTTTAGCGATTCTATAAACAGAAACTCTTTTCTTTATATATATATATATATATATATATATATATATATATATATATATATATATATATATATATATATATATATATATATATATTTAAAGTAACCGCCTCGGTGGTCTAGTGGATAGCGTACTAGGCTTTCACCCCGAGGACCCGGGTTCAATTCCCGGCAAGGGTTAGGCATTTTCATAGCGCTATAAATCATCCCATCGTCTGCATTAGCCCAAGTGTGCACAATAGTCGGACGTTAAACACCAAAAAAAAAAAAATATATATATATATTTAAGGTGAAAAGCACATTAAAGCTATTATCGCCTTCCTAAATGTAAGTGCGAGTGTAAAATGTTAAAGTCATAAGTGTAGTATTGTAAGTGTAAATGTGTTAGACTCGGGTACCGCGATGGACGTCTAAATCCTCTCAATAGGTGCAACTAGTCTGCACCCCCTGCAGGGTCTTTTCCATATAAATGGAGTAAAACCTAAACTACTTTCAGTGGTTGTATTCAACTGTTTTGTTTAGTCCTGAACCGCCAATTTCTTTACTCTCAAATTTCCTACATTCACTTCAGGCGTGAATCTTTAGATCTAATCTAACTCTGAAGACTAATCTAACTCTGACTTGCGAAAAAATCCTGTACTTTTATTTTGGTACCTCCGGAATATCCTTTAGAGTTGATTTTGATATATTTATTTCAAAATATGGTTTCATCAGCGTTAAGAACTGAATAATTCAGCATTTTGAATTTTGCAATCCGTTCAAATTAAAAAAAAATATGGCTACGGTCAGGGATCATTTTTATATTTTCAATTTATTTAAACGTTTAAAATACTAGTATATGAAGATTGAAATGCTGGTTATGATGGTGAAATAGAAATTTAAAAAAATATAATGATAAAAAAATAGTTTTGGTAATTCATATGATAGCATCAGCGAGACAGCTGCGTGCAACGATTATTTTTAACACTTTCCCTTTACTTCTTATGGTAAGAAATTGATTTTTTTTTTAACGTCCGACTATTGTGCACACTTGGACTGTTGTGCCACATAACATAAGATACTGTAAGTATATTATGGTATAGTATGTTAATAAAGAAATTAAGTATATATATATTATTTTACAGTATGTCCCACGAAGAGGATTACGTATTTGATCCTCTATTATTTTCTCATTCCTCCATTGATCATTTTGAAACTACACATACGTTTTAAAGAAGGTACCAGAAATAGTTTGTGAGACTTGCATCTGGCTGATGTTTGTACAAACAATATGGCGGCCAAAATAAAGTATAAAACTGATTTTGTTATTTTTTTCAAACAAAATATAGTTTTTTAATTATTAATTTTTTTAAATTTAATTAGATATATACTAATTAAAAGAAAACTAAATATCAATGAATATTTCATAAATCAGACCTATTCAAACAGGAAACCATCCGCAGCTACACACTATTAACAACGCCGATTTAATACTGCAGTACAGCGAAATTTTTAAGAGGGATGGAATTTATTTATTTTGCCGCCATTTTGTTTCTGCAAACATCAGCCAGATACAATTCTCACATAATATTTCTGGTACCTTGTTTAAAAAATATGTATAGTTTCAAAATTATCAATGGAGGAATGATAAAATAATGGAGGATCAAATAAACCTCTTCGTGGGACATTAAAGTATATTATGGAATTATTAAGTTACGATTTCATCCTGTTTTCAGGATGTGAACGCCCCATTGGTTTATGTATTCGAGAAGGTTGGGCTGAACTACATCAGATGGTTGGTGTCTATCGGCGCCATATTTGCTCTCTGCACAAGGTAGGTATCCCTTTTATATGTCACTTTATTTGTAATAAGGTATGAATTTTAAAATTTCTGAATTTAAAGCTAATCCAACAATACCTTAATGCGTATCTGGTTTATAATTTTTTTTTTTTTTTGTAAAATTATAGTGGTTTAAAGACACTGCACAAACTTTCTCATGTTCATATATTTCTCGAAATAATCAGGTGCCAAATTAATCGACAAAAAACCCAAATCGGACTAATTTCACAAAATCTATTCCTCTGCAATTTAGCTCAAGGTTGTCGTATAGCCTACCTACTTGCTGTAATATAACTGAGTGTTTCACAAAAAAACTGGAAAAAATTGAAGTTACGTTTAGACAGTAAATCGAAAAATCTAAAGATCTAGGTTTATTTAAATGTACGCACAAACGGTAAATTGTTTTGAATTATGACTCTTCATAAATTTTTGGTTGTACTGAATTTTCATCATGGTAAGGACCCAGAATCAAGCCCTTGAAATGAGCGCTGTTCTGATCTCTAGATCCCTACTTGAGGGGTTATTAAAAAGGTTTTATATAGTCTCTCTTTTTGTCTCTCTCTCTCTCTCTCTCTCTCTCTCTATATATATATATATATATATATATATATATATATATATATATATATATATAGAGAGAGAGAGAGAGAGAGAGAGAGAGAGAGAGAGAGAGAATATATATATATATATATATATATATATACACACACTATATATATGAATTTTATATATACACACACATTTTTATTAAGGCTATTCCTATTCCCCTAAATGTAAGTGTGTGAGTGTTAAGTGTTAAAGTCGTAAGTGTATTGTTGTAAGTATAAGTGTTTGTTAGACTCGGGTACCGCGAGGAACGTCTAAATCCTTTCAATAGGTGCAGCTAGTCTGCACCCCCAGCGGGGTATATATATATATATATATATATATATATATATATATATATATATATATATATGTGTGTGTGTGTGTGTGTCTGTGTGTGTGTTTGTGTGTGTGCGCGCGCGCACTCGTGCGTGCTTGTGTGTGTTTTTAGCGTTCTCCTGTTCGTAATTTTAGCCCGATTTCATTAAAACTTGGCACAAAAATCGTTTTCAGTAACATTTTCAAGATGGTCATTTACCAGCAAAATTAGTTTAACTATTTCAGATCTTTAAAAATTCACAAATTTTTAGTGTTAAATATTTTTGAAAAATCTAATTTCACTGTCGTACAATTTTGAATTTTCAAAATATATAAGATATTTAATTTGACTGCGGTCAGGGTTCATTTTCTCAATGCAATTCGAAAGTGTAATATATGCCAGATTGTAACGCTTTTACGATTATGAAAGTTTGAAAAAATAGGGTAAAATAAAAAAATTGGAAGATCATTTACATAATTTCAGCAAAACAGCTGCGTACTGCGTTTATGTAGATAGCCTCAAACATCGAATTTGTGTACGAGATAAACAAGCCAAGTTTCTTTTCTCTGGTTTGTTGTATGATTAAATTTGAGAAAATAATAACGAAAATGTTTAGCATTAATTCAAAAACAGGTTTAAAAATAAATATTGTTTTGGGAAGGAATTTCGTTAATACGTGTACATGGTACTATTAAAAAAGTAAATAAAACCGTTCAAAAACATTAGGCGTACAATTCAATTATTTTTTTCCAAAAATCTTAGTTCGTGGGTTAGCGACAGAAATTGTCGATTTTTCAAAAGTCGGTTCATTATGTTGTTTGCACAAATATTCACATTCAGTGTAAAAAATTTGAAATGAAAAATATTCACAGTTCGAGAATATATCGGGGAAAACAAAACAAAACGACAGCGGCATGTGTATTTAACATTTACTTAAATTTCATTTATTTTATATTTGTTACACTAACCTGAGATATAATTTGTTATTTTACTAAAATTTAAGTGAAACTGATTTCGTGAAGTCAGTCCCCCGAAGGTCGATATTTTCTGAAAATAATTTTGAAAGAAATTTCAATGTGTGAAAGTTTGTACAATGTTTTTATAAAAATGTATTTCTTTTCTAAATCATTGGTCGAATTATATGTTTATTATAATGGTAGTAACTGAAAACATTAATGAAATTTCATTGTGCAAGTTTTATTATATTTTATGTCTTATAATATCGTTTTATTACACTCTGTTTTAATGGAATATAACCAATATAAAACATATTTTGATATGTTTAGATGTAAGTATAATATAATTAAACCATTGCACGCCGATGTCAACAAATTGAATAAAACAAATTTTTAATTAAACATAATTCAACTCTTAAACATAAACAAACACAAAATACAAGTTACACTAGCCTACACTAAGGATTTACACTTAGCCTATTTACAAGGAATATACAATAAGTGTTGCCAAGTTACTGGATACACAAATTACTCCACAGAACACTGTGTTGCCAAGTTACTGGATACAAAAATCACTCCACAGAACACAGTGTTGTCAAGTTACTGGGTATACAAATCTCTCCACAGAACACAGTGTTGCCATATTATTGAATACACAAAAAGCACGCCACAGAAAACAATGTTGCCAAGTTACTGGAAACACAAATTACTCCACGGAACATAGTGTTGACAAGTTATTGAATACACAAAGCACTCCACAGAATACAATATTGCCAAGTTACTGAATACACAAATTACTCCACAGAACACAGTGTTGTCACTTTGTTGTTTGATTTCAGCATGATGGGAGGTATGTTCCCACTGCCCAGAGTGCTTTACGCAATGTCCAACGACGGACTCCTGTTCAAGTGGATGTCCCTGATCCATCCGTCAACCAGCACGCCAGTCTTGGCGACCCTCAGTTCTGGCGTTTTTTCAGGTTTCAACAAATTTTCAGCCATTTCTGTTTGTTTGGTGGCCATCAGTAATTGTACCGTTGTCAACTAAATTTCTAACTGTAATTTAGTTTCATGGATAGTTTTGAGAAGGCAGTGAAATTACTGTGAAGAAAATAGATTCTGTCCTTACCCTATCACACACCCCATCCGGTTGTTTGCAGTATCTTTGTGGACAAGGAACTTTAGTTATTTTGACGCTATTAATTGATTGTCAACTTTAACCCCCCTCTTCTTGACTTCCTTTTTTTCTGATCTTCACTTGTGATCTCGTTGTCGAAGTTCGATCTTGTCTCTTTTTAAGGTTAGAAAAAGCTGCGTTTATTTATATTCTACTCCTAAAATCGAGTCTTTGAACTATTATTTCTCGCGCAGGAGTGGAACCACCCACAATTGGTTAGATTTCAGTTATTTTGACACTATTGATTGACTGTAAATTTTTTTCCCGCCTTCTTGACTAGCTTTTTTCTGATCTTGACTTGTGATCTCTTTGTTGAAGTTCGATTTTTTCTCTTTTTTTGAGGTTAGAAAGAGAACTGATTTTATTTATCTATCCACTAATATCGACGTGAGTGAAATTGTCGGACGTGATTTATTGTAGATTTTTGTTCGTACGAAAAAACAACAAAATGTAAAAAAACTGTAACAATTTTTAAAACTATTAGTTAAACTATTACAGTTTACGAGGTCCTTTTCAACTTTTGCCTAAAGGTTGATTAATTTACAGGTAATTGTAAGTAAGCTTTTATTGAAATTATAAAAATTGAACCTATTCTTCTTCATGTTCTACAACTGCCTCGTGAGAAGTTTTAGAGGTAGCAATCGAGTTGACAACGGTACAGTTTTTAAAACTAACATTCTGTGGTGATTGGATCCATTTCATCGGCAGAGCAGTTAGTGTGGGTTGGACTGGTTGCCTTGCAGGTTTAGGCCTACTAACTATTAACTCTTACTTTAACCAGTTAATTATCTGTTTTGTTTGCTGTTAATCACTGACACTTCTTTCGCCATAAAATATTAACTGTTGTATGTATCTATGTAGCCTACATGTACATAACTGTATAGTTATTTAAGATTCACTTGCATGACGTGTGTATTTCGAACAATGTAAAGATAAATTTTCAATAATATATCCATTTCTATCGCACAACTTATAGTTTTCGAGAAAATTTTAAGCCGCCAATAATCCTAGAACAAAATATTTAATTAGGAAAAATAGAAAATTTTGAAATATTTTTTGCGTAAAATCTATTTTGATTTTTCTTTGTTGAAGTAAATTTTTCAACCATTCTAAAATTAAAGTGTCGAAGCGCAAAACAAACTTTAGAAATTTAAAATTCCAATCAAGTTACTTATTCGAAAGATTTTTTTTTAAAAAACAAGGAGCTGACTTTTTAGATGCGAAAAAATATAAGCAATGTTTTACACATTATTACTAAAACTGATAAACACTCGAAATACTTGCTTTGATGCTTTTAATTTCACCAAAATACAGTAAAGAAATTAATATTGTGTACTTTTATTGTTTCTTTTATACGTTTGTTATTTTGTACTAGCTGTACCCGGCCACGTGTTGCTGTGGTTCAGTCTGGTTCAGTTTAACTTAGAATTCGGAAACAATGAAATAGAATCGTAAAACTGTAAATTTGGAAATCATGAATGAATAGTAAAAACTGAAACGAAAATTGAATTGAAAAATATTTACTATATAGTGTGTTATTTTTACGTGTTTTTCAAAAAAAAATTACCAGTCACAGATGTGACATCTATATAAATAGTAGGTATATAAAAGCATGCACGTATATGCAACGTCGTGTCAAAATTTCAAAGCAATCGATGAAAAATTTTCAAAGATTTTAGATTTCGAACAAACGAATCTACATTTGTATTTGTATAAATAGGAGAGATATATAAAAAATTGCGCGCACTTGAATGCAAAGTTGTGTTAAAATTTCAAAGCAATTGAAATTCACTCACGATTGTTTCCTTCTGAAATACCCAGTAAATTAACAGTTTTTGTATATTGGTTTGCTAAAATACTACAAAATTGTAAACTTAGGATCCAATGAAAGATCACATGACCAACGACGTTCCGGATATTTTCGTAAGATATCCGAACAATTGCAGCATATTGAAAAAAATTAGGCTGTTTTCGTCTGAAATTAGGATAAAAACATACAGTGATGTCAGTTGTTCATAACAGCAATGTGCACCGCAGTAATATTAGAGGAAAGGTTCCATACAGCAATGAGCACTGCAAAATGTCAATGGCACTGTTCTTAACAGCAATGTGCACCAACTATCACTGCTCCTTTACTAACACTGTGTGTCCTATTGCTTGTTTTCGTAACGCTTTTACTAATCCTACATACTCTAGAACAGCCCGTTCTATGGACTGTTGCAGTTTGCTGTGTGGGATGTTCGCTACGCCAAGGATAATGTATGCTATGGGCTACGACGGGTTGTTGATCAAATCTTTGGCAAAGGTTCACGTCAAATTCCGCACTCCGCTCATCGCCATATTTTACGCTGGCATCTTTTCAGGTTTTTTTAAATCTTTAACTTGCATGAATTGAGAATGGCAAAATGAATGGGTCGATTGTTGAACGGCGCGCGGCCAAAGCACGAACGAATTTCATTATGTAGAATTCCTTGTTATTAAAACAGATACTCAGGAATTTGCTGAAATGAAATTCCAAATGTAGTCGTCTGAAAATGTTGTTATTTTATTGAGTACATATATATTTGTTTAGACATAAACCGGTATAAATGAAAAAATCAATGATAATATTACGTTATGAATTACAAACTGAACTAAATAGTTTGCAATTCATTTATTGTATTTTTAAGTTAAAAGGAGAGTTGATAAATGTGAATTTTATAGTAGAAATGACTAAGGAGGTATCTTCAATAGGGAATACTTATCACTATTTGGCAGTTTGTCCGGCATTACAAGAGTAAAATGGTTTGGTTCTGAAATATTAAGTAAAAAAGGGTGTATCGAGTATTTAAATGGGAAGAATTGTTCAAAATTGTTTTGTTATCATAAAGCAGCCTATAAATACAGAAAATGTTTAGTTGATCTATATAATTATTAATGGATAAATTATTGTATTGATTAAAAATTTTGAATGGTTAATGTTAATTGTATTTTGAGAATATTAAAGTAGGAAACACTCTACAGATAGATAGCATCCATGTATTTAAGTTTTTCTGTATGTAATTAACAAATGTGTTTATGGATTTTGTAGTAAATAAACTCATTAATAATACTCGTAATAATAAATAATATTACAATATAAAAATAAAAGAAGGCAGTTAAATGTTCTAGAAAATTTAGAAATATTTAAGTTAAAATTAAAGGGGAAAAGATAATAAACGAATAAGTAAATTTACAAAGAGACGTTATTTTTCAAAACGTGAACATGTTTACCAGTTATATAAGGATTATTTCGACCGCATAGAGTAAGTGTTGGGAGGACCAATCAAGAAAATTAGGGGTGAAGATAGTATAAAAGAACGAAATTAGATTTTGGGGGGAGCAGTACAGCAAAAATATTTGATAATGGAAGTATTTCGAAACGTGTCAACAAATATAAAATATTTGAAGCTAGGAAAGGCAAATGTATGTACTCAGCAGAATAACTTGCTATAACCCTAAAACGACCGTAAGCTTAATGAATAACACAACACTTAAAAATTAAAACAAATTGAATTAAATTAAAAACAAAAAAATACTTTTAAAAAACGCTTTTTAATTACTGTTTCTCGAATGTATTATAAATTAAATTTATATTTATATAAACTTAATATTTACTTGTTTTTAACACTTTAAAAGTTAGATAATTAAAAAGCTATATAATTTTTAAACAGTTTCCTTTAAATTATTATGTTTTTTACTTTCATTTGCCACCATATTGTAGTTTGTGAAATCTGTTTAAAATGTGTCGGCATCGATTGATAACGTGTTCAATAATTAACTGTAATTTTTTTACTTCCTACTTTTTCTTCTTTTAAAGATAACCTTTGAGTTATTCATTTTGCCTTTCTCTGAATGCCTTTCACCCCCCAGTTCCTTCCAAACCTTGAGGTAAGCTTGCACAATTTATTTTGTTAGTCTGTCATCTTGGTGATTGGGTTATTTAAGTTCAGAGTGTAATTATTTAATTATTGGTGCAGTGTTAACACAAAGACACGTTTCCATAGTTTCAATTCGTGTTAACAGAGTTCACTGACAATCACAAGCTTTTAAATTCGCTACGCTCTATAATTCGGATCTGAATGCGTGTAGAGGAAAAAAGGACACGCTAGTGAAGGGGTTCCCACATTTTATTTAAAAAAATATATTGATATTATTAAAAATAGGAGAAAATTTATATGTTCAATGTTTACTATTTTTTTTTTATATTATTGTATACAATATAAAATAAAAATAAAATAACAATAATAAAAATATAAAATAAAATTGTAGTGGGGGTAGACAAATGTATTACAGATCTTTTGCTAGGATAATTTACAGCGTTTTCATTAGTCTATTGAAATGTTTGCCCATATTTGTCTGTCTACAGACTGTATGCTACAACGATCTTGCTCATGATTATATTAACTAAATATAAAATATTGATCCACAGTTTCTCTAAAATTTGGCTATAAGAATGTCATGTTTGTTAAGTTTCTAAATTCACTCCTAATTTTTTTCAAACTCTAAAAATGTTTTCTCTACAATCTTCTAAATCCAATTTCAAAACAATACAGAATAAGGTCATTATTTAAGTATTTTTTAAAAATAGAAACACCAATAATTTTATAATCTAACACGACATTTTTAAAGTTACTTGATTCCAGTACTCGTAAACCTTATTGAAGAGGCGATATGTCTGACTTCTCTAACCTAAAATCGTGTATTTTTTATTTATTTGCTTTATCACTTATTCGATTTGTACAGTACATGAGAAAAAATTACTCTAAAAAATATAGTTTACATACATGCAATGTTTTTGTATTGGGTAGTTGTTTGTAACTTAATTTATTCTGTAAGTCACATCAATGTTTTTTGAATTCCTATTAATAAGTTTATAAGAGAAGTTATAAAAACAGTGAAAATGTATCAGCCTGTTCGACTATTCTATGCCAAAAATTTGTAAATTTTATTGAATGTTTGCTTCTGTGTTTGTTTGAAATACTCTATTTTGAAATTGGTTTCGTTTTCACTTTTATGAAATAAAAAATAATTTTTAATATTTACAATTATTGAGTGTTACATTGTTTTAATTTTTTAGGTGTAATGGCAGCCATTTTTGATTTGGAACAGCTGATCGACATGATGTCTATCGGCACACTCCTGGCTTACACCATTGTAGCTATATGCGTGTTGTTACTCAGGTAAGCAAAATTTTGGGCTAGATTATTTTAAAAATAATTTTTATTGGGCAAAATATACCTATTTTCTGTTAATAAATATGCATTTTAGGTTTCCCTGAGGTCTTAAGTATCTAAAATCAGACCAACCAAATGGTTGGATACACGTAGCTCAGAAGTAGCACAGGCTTTCGGGCAAAACTCAAAATTTAGAGTTAACTGTTCAGAATAAATTTTATAAAAGGCTAACTCTACACAAATTCCATCTAAGAAAATCGGCAAACCAACAAATTCAGAAACATTGTCAATAATCTTTGCCTTCCTGATTTTTTTCCCTTTTTAAGAAGCCCGTCTGTTTCCCAGACTAACTCGTCCTCATCAGTGTTATATTCTAATAACAAGTTGATAACAATGCCTGGTTTTTTACTGATTAGACAGTATTCTGTTTCAAGATTTTTCTGCTTTTCTTTATTTGTCCTAAGTACCATTACTTCTTTCTTCCGCTCATTGCAAAACACTTCTACCTCATTGAATTTTACTCTCATTATTAGATCTTGATTGAGTTAAATTATCCTATTTTTCCGTCTATTGGTTGAGGTCTGTTGAGGTCTGTAATCGCTCTGTTGAGGTCGTCACTAAGTTAAACAAAACATTGAAAACACACGTCACAAATACTAAACACAATTACAGATTAAAATACACACGATAAAATTTGTTTTGGGCAAACGATACGACACATTCCGGATGTAGTCCGGATATTAGTTCAGTAGTATCATTTGGCCAAACCAAATATCATCGTGTGTATTTTAATCGTGTAATTGTGTTTAGTGTTTGTGACGTGTGTTTTCAATGTTTTGTTTAACTTAGTGTCGACTTCGATAGAGGGATTTGACATTTTGTATTACGGCCTGAAGATGAAACAGAAAGGTTTCGAAACCACAGTAGCCTTTACGAGGTGAGTAAATAAACCACTAGAAGGAAAAATAGGTCATAATCCTAATTGTTCAAATATGTGGTCCGGTGGCTATGTTGCAATAATTAAATTAAATTATCACGATGCGGCGACATATTCAGAGAATATTTTCCTGCTGCATGTAGGTTTGAAGCCCTCGCTCATATTTTACAAAATTTGCTTGAAAGAATCACTGTTCTCGTCATCACGCACACTTGTGAAGTTTTGTTACATTTTGCGGTAAAGACGCTAATTGTTTCACCTCAAAGACATTACGGTAGCTTGGCATTACGACGACTCGAGACAAATCAGCCGTCGGTAATGGAGATCCGATTCTCGCGCCGATTTACTAACTTTTTTTCTTCCTTCATCAGAAGACATATCTCCACATATTCAACCTGGCCTCTCCGCAAGTAATGCCATCCCGAGAACTTTCTACTCCGCGAAGTATGTCTTTGAGGACTTTGCCGTGACTTGAACAAGATACTACCAGCCAGAAACAGATGAATAAAGTTTTTGAGATTATATTACTCCTTTATCACTTAGTATCACTTTTTAGGCAAGCCTCTGGGCATAGTGACTTATTATCTAAGAATACTACTGTACTGCGCGGGTAAAATACTTCGAGTATCTCTTAAGGGATGAGGTGATATCTAGAAAATTAACTGATATATTATTGTTCAATTCGTAATTTTTTAAATCGAAGAAACGAACATTCCCGATGTTTCTTAATATAAATTTAACCACTAAAGTCACCACCACTAAAGTCAGGCCAAAACTAGTCACTTAGATGTTGATGACAATTAGGATTGTTTGACAACGAACAGATAATTAAAATAAATAAATTTTTGTAATCAGCTGGTACGCCTACAAAATGTAATATTTTAATTTATTTTCAGGTATAAAGATCCGAACCCAGTGATGTTCGAACACCCAATGATGGAAAGACAAAATGGCGTGCCTAAGGCGGAAATCACAGAGTCCACTGTGAGCACGTTGAGATCAATTTTCAACTTGAACATGCTCAAGTACCCCAACAAGAACACGGAGATGGTGTCAGTGTGGGCTGTCTTCGGTTTTAGTAAGTACAGCCAAGGCAAATAGAAAATGTAACAAAATATAGTCTCAAATCAATTAATACCGGTAATTTTGTACGGCATTGTTGGAATACTTTTCTCTTAATACGACCTTAAATCTTAAAACACTTTAATACTAACTTTTTTAACGTTTTTGTTTAAAATAATAGCAAAAATTAAAAAGATCTAAAATATTTACTGATTATTCTTTTCTGGATTTTTAAAAAACAATTATCTACTTTATTTAATTATTTCCAAGTAAATAAAGAAATACATACGTCATTGTTTATATGCTTTTTTATTGATCTTCATTTGATATTAACAAATTTATCCTATCTGGTTGTGTTTAAGGTTTGATTTTTTTTTTACGTCCGACTATTGTGCAAACTTGAGCTAATGCAGACGATGGGATGATTTATAGCGTATGAAAATGCCAAGCCCTCCCCGGGAATCGAACCCGGGTCCTCGGGGTGAAAGCCTAGTAGGCCACCGAGGCAGGTTGAATTGGTTACTATAGTTTCTGAATATACTTAAGCAATCATCATAGTTGATATTAGCTTGGAGAAGTTCTCCTTTGTTAAAAGTGGCATATATCTACATACTACATAAACATACTAGGAGCTCAAAGAAAAGTATACTTCACAGTATATTCTTCGTACAGCGCTCGTAACTTGTTCTACCAATTTAACTGTTAACGTATTATTTTCGATAAATGTTACCGGACTAACTTAAGTGGAATTGTTATGCTCTTCCTCACTGAAGCGATCAAAATTATAATAGGTTTTGCTGTTATTACAGGAAATAAACAGCAACTACACTCTCAACTTTAAATCAAAGTTCGCCATTTTGAAACGGAAGTGAATGGGAAAAAATCTTACACATACATCTTTCGGGCTTTATCCGAGGTAACGTCGTACCAAATTTCAAAACAATCGGCCAATGCGTTTGATTAAAATTGCGTGCACTCTTCATCGTAAAATCACAGACCGCCATCTTGAAACGGAAGTAAATAGGAAAAAGTTACATATTCGTCACTTGGGCTTTATAAGAAGTAACTTTGTGCCAAATTTTTTAAAAATGGTAAATGCGTTTGGATAAAACTGCGTACACTCGTTATTGTAAGTAAAAAAGCCACCACCTTGAAACGGAAATAAATCGGAAAAAATATTATACCTCATTTGGACTTTGTACAAGATACCTTTTATCATATTGTTTAGCTAAAACTGCGTAAACTCCTTATTGTAAATAAGAGGCCGAAATCTTGAAACGGAAGTGAATGGGAATAAATCTTACACATACGTTGTTCGGGCTTTATACAAAGTACCTTCATACCAAATTTAAAAACATTCGGTTAATGCGTTTAGCAAACACACAAACCAAATACCGAACGGTCGAGTTGAAACAGAGATACAATACAAATACAAAATTCCCAGTCTAGAGATTTGAAAAAAACGTTTATCGACCATTAGGGTGAAAAATTATTTTCATCTCATTCTTTTTTGAAAATCTTATTTTGCTATCGTAATTAACCTTGCAATTAGCCAAAATTAGCGTATTAATCTTCCAAAATATGCTGAAAATACGAAAAGAACACTGATCCCCCCACACACACGCGCGTGCCCACACATATATATATATATATATATATATATATATATATATATATATATATATATGTTCACACACTCAACAATTTAACGACCCCTCAAAAATTCTGTCTCAACGGTTTCGTTCACGGCCCATTCCAAGGTTCCTGGGCAGGGTCATGTCTTGATGGGAGTCTCTAATAACTCATTTCTCAAACAATATTTACTAAAAACCCAAAAGTAAACCTTGAAAGCCGTCAGTTTGTTTGGACCGATTTTCCCATTATTTTTCGATAGTTTCCGAAACTGTTTTTATGGGAGTAATTGATTACGTCAAAGTTTGCGTGATGGTCGGTTGATTGATTTGTTTTTTTATTCAGTTGGCGCCGTTTTCATTTTCTCCGTAACATTGGTAAACGTGGAGGATGCGCTTAGCGAAGGTTCATCATGGGCCATCGCCATTATCGCTGTAATAGGAGCCGCGGCGCTCATCATGGTGTTGATCCTGCACAGACAACCGCAGTCACAGCAGAAACTTTCTTTCAAGGTAAACTATATAGAGATTTTATAGAAAATTTTGTAAAACGATTTTCGTATAAGTTTATAGTATAGATATAAGTTATTAGATAAGTATACAGAGTAATGCATAGAATCAACTGCTTTTAATTAGTCCCATTAAAAGTACGCGTAAATACCTAATCAGTTAATAAGCAATTTAAAAAACAGTTAATTAAATGCTGTATTTTTAATAAAAAAACACCTTTCTTATCACTAATGTCTTAAAGTCAATCTTACTGAAAATAAAGTAATTTTAATTGTTTTCCAAATCCACGTTTTACAAATCCACACTAGGCCTGATAACTTAAAATTAAACTTAACTGTTAAAAAAATCTGAGAAAAACTCTAGGAGGGTTAAAATTTCGAAAATCTTATTCGACTTGTGCGATATTCTTTAATGATAGAGTAGCATTTAAAAAATTGTTCAAAAACGACATAAATTTTCTCATAATCAATTATTTATGTGTAAAAAACCTTTCGCTCAAATTTGCGTCACATATAAAGTATCATAAATGAAGTTAGTGCAATAGATTTGAAATAAAATACAGTACATTTAAAGTCCATTAATAAATAGAAAAAACAAAACACGACGGCGGTCAGGGGTTATTTTCGTTTTTCACTTTCCAACCGTAAATTTATTTTATTTAAAATAAACTACACTGACTTGAGCCATTAATTCTCATATTCGACTGAAAATTGTAGCAAAGCTCTTTTCTCTTTTCTTCGAGTTAAAACGTTCTCCGATGTCTTTCGATTCCTAGCTTCCATTTTTTTCTGTCGTTCCATAGATCTTGATCCAATCCCCTCTCTCTCACTTCTTTATCAATACCTTTTCTTCAACCTAAGTTTCGGTCACGCTTTTTCTGCCACCAAGTGGTTTCCATTTGAGAATCTGTTTGGAAAGTCGATTTTCGTCCTTCCTTTAGACATGACCAAACATCGAAGTCGTTTTGTCTTAATACCTACCCTTGTGTTCAGCATCCATGATTTCATGGATTTTAAAATTTTTCCCCGTTTCCACCGATCTGCGGCTCTTCGCCAATAGTCCATTTCTGTAGCTTCGACAGTTTTCTGTTTTTTGTTTGAGTGGTTTTTTATGTTGTTGTTCTTATATCTTCGCTTCCAATTATTATACTTTTTAATAATTGTATTGTATATCCTATGTTTATTTATTTTCGATATTTGTTGATCCCATATGATGCTGTTCAGTATCCTTATTGCTCTTCTTTCCAAGGTTTTTCGTTCTTATATCGCTGAATCTAAGAGTGGACTCCATCACTCGTAATTGTTATTCCCAAACACCCTTTGATTTTTGCGTTGTGTTGCAATGGAAGATTCCTGCTCTGACCTCAAATGCATATGTTCTCCTTATAATTAAGTTGTACCTCAAGTCCTCAAATTACATATTCCTCTATTAATTTTCTACGCATATATTCTGGATCCTCACAGTCCTGCTCTATAAAACATGTGTAGCAAAATGGAATAAACCAATTTTACAATTAGGCAGTTTTTGTACTTTTTTAAATAGCTGCCAAATCAAATTTCTTAGGATACATGGATCCGTACTTTTATTCGGGACATTTGTACTAAATTTGAACAAAATATAATAGTGTCAGAGCAGATATCGAGTAAAACGTTTTTTTAGAGAGCTTCAAAAAACTTACTGGCAAATTTTTAAAAAATGTCATTACTTTAAAAAAAACAGATGTACGTGTAAAATGTCAACAAATTCGTTCAGTTAGTTTAGTATCGATCGATGTGCGCACGGACAGATATTTAAACCACTTCTTTATACACGGAGATCTGAAGAATTCTCAATGCCGATTTTTCAGGATCACCGAACTTGCTTTATACTTCGTAGAGTGAGAGAGAAAATGTAAATTATTCGATATGTTGAAAAATGCCACGTACTTACTTGTTAATGCCTAATTATTCTCTATTTTTAAACTGATAATTGAAGTTATTTTAACTACTTACATTCCTCTTTATCCATTCATAGTTTAACTTAATTTTCTAAGTAGTTTTTGAGTGATTAAATTACACACACACACACACACACACACACACACACACACACACACACACACACACACACACACACACACACACACACACACACACACACATCATTGTAAAATTTACTTTAAACTGAAAATAACATTTTATTGGTTGCCAGGCTGAAGTATGTGATTTATCTACACTGGTGTAATTATTTTGCAAAACTTACGCCCTAATTTGACAAATTGGGTCTGTTACCATTATAACAGTGGGCTGTTCGTCATAATTCAAACCTTTCGGCTGCTATCCTAAAGTTTAAAAAAACCAATAAAAATATATTTGTTTTCAGTGTAAAATATTAAAACCTTTTTTGACTCTGAGTGTGAAATTTGAAGAATGTTGAATGTTGTTTTTTTCGTGTTTTAAATTTTTTTGTGAATATTCAACAAAATATATTCCTACAGTAAAAACACCTTTCCTAAGCAAAATGCTATTCTCCCTCTTTCATCCCCTCTTTTAAGGGATGAATTATGAAAAATTCTGAAATACATGTTTTATTATTTGTGATTTAGAATATTTTTGTTAAGTTTCAAGAAAATCAAATAAATAAATATTTTCATCCATTTGCAAACATTTATACCCATGTTTTATATTTTAAAATCTTTAGGGGATGAACTTTGGAAAATTCTGAAATAATTTTTTTCTTATTTGCGTTTTATAATGTACTTATGTTTAATTTCGAAAAATCCGAATTATTTTTTCCCTGAATGCAAGCTTTTATAGTCCTTTTTAACCCTTTTAGAGAATAAATTATGAAAAGTGTTAAAATAATTGATTCAGAATTTTGGTTTTTGAACATTTTTATTTAGTTTAAGAAAATGTTAAAAATATTTTTCTGAAATTCAAATATATATATTTTTCTAGTGCAAAATTTTATACCTGCTTTTTATATTTCCTACCCCATTTTAATCCCTTCAGAGAATGAATTTTTTTAATTCTGAAAATTACATTTTATCAGTCAGCGAGTTTTGGCAAAACTGCGTACATTCGTCATCGTTAAGAGAATTGGAAACAATGTTAGACATAGATTCTTCGGGCTTTATAGAAATTACCTTCTAACCAAGTTTCAAAAAAATCGGGAAATGCGTTTGGCAAAAAATGCGTACAATCTTCTTTGTAAATTAGAGGCCGTCATCTTGAAACAGAAAATAATTGAAAAAATCTTACACATACATCGTTAAAAATTTGCCTTTAAAAATCATGTCATCAAACAGTTGGGAACGTGTTATGAACTATATTTTGTATCAACAGTTTGGATGAGTGGCGTCAAATGTATTTACGTTTTGATGTTTTCAGGTGCCATTCCTGCCGTTGCTGCCCTGCATTAGCATACTCATGAACTTTTACCTGATGGCCAAGTTGGACGCTCACACTTGGATTAGGTTCGGTGTTTGGCTCTTTATAGGTAATACACTGGCAGTGACGTCAGCATTAACATCTAATTTCCTTTATTTGGTGGGGAGATATATTTTCTTTTGTAATTTTTTGCCAAGATTTTACAAAATATCAAATTTAAAAACTTATATACTATAGATTAGATCAGGTGTTTTCAACAGGGTGGACCCCTTGGCGGTCTATTGAACTTTGAAGGGAGTCGATTGAACTACAAGGATTTAGAAAATTTAAATGTTCCATCTTGGATTATAAAACCCTTTGAAAGCGACATGACTGATATTGGATTCTCAATGCTTGGTTTGAGCACTTCCTAGTTCTTACTTGGTTGAGGCAGGATTTACCTGCCTTTCGTAAATAATTTATTGCGAAAGACGAGAAATCGATTCAAGATATCAGAACGGGGTGACTTACGATTAATATTAACAAATATTTCCCCGGATATAAGTAAGATAATCGAAGGACATCAACCGCAACCAATTAAAATTGTATATATTTATGTGATTTAAATTTTATTTAAATTTCTGCTTCTATAAGCACAATTTAGCTTTCATTTATACTAATAATACAAAATTCAAATTATTTTTCAAAAATTGTATTATTGAAATGCTTCTAATAAAAGCTTCTTTTGCGATAATATTTGTGCAACACATTGTAAACATATGGAAGTCTACAGAATAAAAAAAAGATTCGGGGAGTCGAAGCAGAAAAAAGGTTGAGAACCCTTGGATTATGTTTAAGAAAGTGTAAATATATTCATGTAACAAATTATCAGTCATTTCCCACTTGGGCCTAAACCCGAGAGAAAAGATTTAAGTGACAAACTTTATATCTTCAACACGATTTGAGGGTTAGTTAAAAATGCCACTTACATGTTTTAACGTTTGAAGTTTTGGTCCTATCTCGTTCAAATTTGGAATAAAAATTAATTACGATAATAGTTTTCACACGTTACTCAACAAGATTCGTTTAAAAAGGGGGACATTTCAAAATCTTCTTTAAAAAAAACATTACTTTTTTCTTAATATTCTATTACTAAAATTATTGTTTTTTAATTACTTATCAAAAATGTTATTCCTTCACGACAGCTAAACAGCTGCATGCAGTTATTTTAATTATTAATTCAATGAAGATTATTATTGTTTATTTGCCATTATTTGTGTTTATACAATGTGGAAACAATATAGATCAACTCGCGTTGATCTGAAGTGCCTAACTGCAAACATAAACTTAACAACTAAAAATGTTTCTAGATGCCTATGTTAAAATGTAGGCGCGGTATCAGTTTTTCTTTTGACCTGCATATATCTATGTTTTTGTAAGGAATTTATCAACTATTTTATAGATTTTTCGTTTTCTTAATGCTTGTAGCATTCAATATAAACGTACTAGAATGATAATCTTTGTGAGGTTTGTGAGCACTCGCTGCTGGTGCCATCTTGCATCAGAGTGTTCCATTACAGGTACATAGAAAGTAATACTGTAATTTTTTCAAACGTCAAGCATTCGTAGCGGCAAATAATCCAATTACTTGGGCTTTAGCTGCTGATATAGACCACGCTTTTTTATAATGGAGTTACTTTTAGTCCGTTTATGTTCAGTGCTTGTGGTTCTCTAATCACAAAAGTAAGATTTAATATTATTTTTCACAACTTAGTTTGCGAACCTTGAATGTGTGTTCTTATTATTTAGTTAGTATTTAACAAATACCTAGATAACATGGCTTATGTTCCAGTTTTAGGTTGTAAGTTCAGAACAAGTGTTCATCCACATTCTCGATCGTTGTGTATTAACGTGTATCTTGATATCCCTTGGGCTGGTTGTGATGTTGGATTTTGAGCGTAGTGACGCGAGTGCACAAATTTGTATTGGTAGTTATAGTAAAAGATCAGCTGTTTTATAATAACGATCAGCTGATTTCTTTGAACAGCTGATAGGCAATAATGAGTTTTAGGTTATATTGTTAAAAACTAGATGTTATATAGTAAAACATCAGTTGTTTTATATTAATTCGTAACGATCTCATTGAACAGCTGATAGGTTATAATAAATGTTAGGTTATTTTGTCAAAAACCAGCTATAATTCATCGTGTTTTCGAACAAATGATCGTATTTAAAATAATAAGGAAGATAAAACATGACGAATGATTTTTATTTTTGGTTCAGTAACAGAAATTAGTTTTTTCCATATAGAAAAATGATGGTAAATGTCGGAAAAAACAAGATAAATAGCACAAATATTCGATTATTAAATAACAACTTTTAAAATCCATGAAAATATAATTGCAATGTTAAAAAACATTAACAGAATTTAGCATAGTTTATTTATTGGTTTCAAGAAATTTTCACTAGTATGTTTTGTAAACAGGAATGTTGATCTACATTTTCTACAGTATACCACACAGTGAGGAAGGCATTCGAAACAAAATGGCAGCCAATCAACGCAAGCAACAATTGGATAGCAACACAGAAACGATTAAATTATAAGTAATAAAAATAATTATTTTGTAAAATATAAGTTATTTTCAGTATTAGGTTAAACTTTTAATAATTATTTTTATACAGTTTAATATTTAGATTTTCAAAAAAAAATTTATAATTAACGCTCTATTTTTTTGAGGAGTGTATGGAAAACTTCAAATAATATAGTGCATTATATAACATGTGCATAAAATACTGAAATACTATCTTTTCTACATTTTTCTTTGCTAAATTTTTTATACATTTATTTTCTTCACATATTTAATATATGCGCGCTACTATAAAATTATACTGGATTTAGTGTGATTCATTTCACAATTTTCCAAAAAAATAGTAGTTTGTTATATCTGTGATCTTTGAATCCCGTCGTTACTGTTTTTTAAAAATTTTTAAACGCCTAAAAATTCAAACTTTACATCTGATAAAAAAATTCTTTGTGAAATCACAGATAATGTTTTGGAAAATTTTGAAAATGACTCTAGAAATGACCAAGCACTCTGTTTAGAATTACTTTTTTTTATTTTAGTATTAATTAAAGATATGGTACGGTTCCACTGCTAAGTAGATTATATCGCTACACTTAATGGTGTAAAATTTAAGGTATAATTAATTTTTTAGGTGGAAATTGCAGTTTTAGTGATTTTAAACCAATCAAAATACTTAATTTAAACAATCCTCCTTTTTGAAAATTTTAAAATAATTTTTTTTAAATCATGAAAATACAATACAAAAGCAAACGCAGTGGAATCGAACTTAGATGTTTATTTACACTTTAAACCGACCGGTGACGAATATATTTCCAATTTGCATTTAGTAATAAACAACTTTATTACATGTGTTACAGGTTATGTGTGTCTCTTTCAACTTGATACAAACTTTATTGTTTTGGTGTGGATTTATATGATATTAAAGAGACATTGTGAAAAAAGACAATTAACGATAACTTTAAACTTTTAGGTTAGGTTCTAAAATGATTTGTTCCTTGGAGTGCGTTTTAAAAAGCACTTGATATGATAACACAATAAATACAAAGAAAGACTATTTTAGTGATTGTTTTTAGTAACCTTTGGTTTTCGTTTTGTGGTTAAGATATAAATAGGAACACGCTTAGCGAGTTCCAACAGCTTGAGATGATAGGCCTTGTCAAGTCTAGGTAGGAGTATGAGAGCTTAACTGACTTTACGTACACAGATAAACACTGAATACAGTTTTTTGAACTCACTTATGACTCACCAAACACAGTAAATCTCGATAAGTCACCGTCCAACAGTTTAATACCCGGTTGCAAGAACACCCATTACGTAAAGTGAATTTAAATTTAAAGTTAATATAAATGTTTTCTCTGTTACAACAGCATTTTTAACAAATCTTTACCTAAATGATGTTTACAGCTTTGTTAAATTTAATAACAGTTATTTAATAAACAGTTACTGTTTAATGTTCGGTAAGATGGCCGTCCGACGGAACAGCTGATCATTTTCAGGTTATTTGTACAATTGTTTTGAAGGTTATGTGTTTTGTTTACATTAGTTTTTTTATTTTCTCTATTAGCAGGCCTACTATTACTTTTTGTATTTTTAAATAAAATAATCAGGAACTATGAAAAAAATATTTGCTTTGTACAAATATTAATGGTTATTTAAACTAAATTTTAACAAAACCGATGCTATAACGCTATAAAACAACATTTGTATCAATTGTAAAACATAAACTCTAAAATATAGCCCATGTAAGCATTGTTTAAGGAGCTGCATTGGTCAGTTACTTTAACAAGCGTATAACAGTCATTTAAATTTTAACAGACGTTCTAGCAACACAACATTTAAATATAAGATTAAAGTTTTAAAGCTCTGTTACTTTGAAAAATGATTTTTAACAAATGTTTATGTAATCCAATTCTGTGTTTAATAAGGCATTAAAATGACTTTAAATATAAGGTCTTTTAATAATTTAACTAACGTTCTTGCAACCGAGAGTCATTAAATTTTTATAATTACTTTAAATTCAATGCATTAGTTAAAAAAATAAGTCAAAACTAAGTATTCTCAGTGTATTTACCGGTAAAAAGTTTCAATCAGTATTTAATTGCACTGTATTTAATTTTCTTAAACAACAAATATTTTTGTCCTTTACGAAAGAAGTTGATTTGATTATTGTTTAATATTTTAATTACAAATTTACTTATCTCAAACCTCATACACAGTCATTTTAATATTATTACTTAAATTCTAAACTTATATTAAAATATATTATTATTAAATAAAATAAAACTTTATTAAGTTAAATGTTTTAATACAATATTAATAATTTATTTGTAGGTAGGCTATGCTGTAAACAAGTATGCCTAACATTATTTTACTACACTGTGATTTTCATGAATGTTTTAATTAAAAAAAAAAATTATAAGATTTTTGAAACGGATCTAAACATTTTTTTACATTTTTATCAGCTTACTTATAAACTTTTAAAATGTTACCACTAGGAATATTAAAAAAATTCTTCTTTCCCTTTTTTCATAAAAAAATCATTAGTAATATACTTATTGTATTTAACTGTGCAATATATTCGTATTTTTATACAATTAATATATTAAACATGAATTATCTTACTGACATTTGTAACGAAAGTTTTTACTTTATAATGAAATCGTGTTTACTTCATGCTCGAACTTACTTCAATGAAAAATCACACGTTAAATTTATTACAATTGTCAAAATTTAAAAAAGTACATGTTACTAAATTTTGTTTAAATTTATTGGGCTGTACTGAGAGAGTCAAAAAGCTACTGTAAATTTTGAGTGTACTCACGTGCAAAGGAATTTAATCTCTTCTACTCCTTGCTAGTGTAGATAGGGTACAATCAACCCACGCCCCATTACGACAGACAGACAATTAATTAATATGAGCGAACCTACTGCAATTACAATTACTTTTAAACGTTTAAATTGAAAACACTTAGTCATGTACTGCAAAATATTTACTGTAGATGGCAGCAATGTCACACTAAACTACGTTTTTTACGAAAATTTAATGCGTATTGTAACGATAATTCAACAGTTTTTTAGCCATGTAGATCATACTGAAGTCACCAACTATTTGAAAAACAATCTGACATGTAGCGTTATTTAAAACTTTTACCACTATAACTTACATCTTATGTGTTCTTTATTTCTGCCATTGCTGACACGTGTTACAAACTTATCTTGACTGTATCAAACCGAGTTTTAACAAATCTAGTGTTCTGAGATAAGCTTTAGCTAAACAATCAACGGCTCCAATACGAGGTCCAAACGGTGTTGGTTCTCTTCCAGATTCGTAAGCTTTTTAGTATCCAAGATAAACATTTTTTCAAAAGTTGTTTGAAAAATAACATTTGACAATTAAAAATGCACCCATGCTACTGCTTCAACAATTTCATTTCGAGAACAATCAGAATTATACAGTATATGACTAATTATTTTTGTCCTGAATACTTGCTATATATATATATATATATATATATATATATATATATATATATATATATATATACATATATATATGCTGAGTATTTTCGAACGAAAATAACATTAACTAAACTTTTACGAATTTTTTATAAATTTGAACACCTGTAAAAGTAAATACAGAGCAACATTTTAAAAATTTGAAAACAGATTAAAACTGTTTCGTTTATTGAAAAATACAATTTAAGTGAAATTTAACTTATTTTCTTACTAATATTGTTTGGCGACATGATAAATTGTGTCTTTAAGCTAAAATTTGTATATTTATTTGTACATATCCCACAATGATACCAATGTAAATAAACCCATTGTACACCATTACAATACCATACTGAAGAATCCCATGTTTAAGAATCCCATATTTGTGAAAAACCGTTCTTATAAATCCCAGTTGTAAAAATCCCTTTTTTAGAATACCGCTCTGAAGAATCCCATATTTGTAAAAACACCTTTATTAGAATCCCAAGTTTAAGAATCCCATATTTGTAAGAAACCTTTCTTAGAATCCCATTCTGAAGAATCCCATGTTTAAGAATCCCATATTTGTGAAAAACCGTTCTTATAAATCCCAGTTGTAAAAATCCCTTTTTTAGAATACCGCTCTGAAGAATCCCATATTTGTAAAAACACCTTTATTAGAATCCCAAGTTTAAGAATCCCATATTTGTAAGAAACCTTTCTTAGAATCCCATTCTGAAGAATCCCATGTTTAAGAATCCCATATTTGTGAAAAACATTTCTTAGAATCCCATTTTGTAAATCCTACGTTTAAGAATATTATATTTGTAAAAAACCTTCCTTAGAATTCTATATTTAAGAATCCCATATTGGTAAAAAAACTTTCTTAGATTCCCACGTTTAATAATCCCATAATTGTAAAAAAACTTTCTTAGAATCCCATTCTGAATAATCCAATTTTTAAGAATCCCATATTTGTAAATCACCTTTCTTAGAATCATGTGTTTAAGAATCCCGTATTTGTAAAAAAAACCTTTAATAGAATTCCATTTTTAAGAATCCCATATTTGTTAAAACACTGTTCTTAGAATCCTGTGTTTAAAAATCAGATATTTGTAAAAACATCTTTTTTATAATCATATGTTGAAGAATTCCATATTTTTAAAAAAACATTTTCTTTGAATCCCACGTTTAAGAATCCCATAAAACTCATTTCTTAGAATTCTATTCTGAAGAATCCCTTCCTTAAGAATCCCATATTTGTAAAAGCCTTTCTTAGAATCCCATTATGAAGAATCCCATTTTAAGAATCCCATATTTGTAAAAAAAAATTTTAGAATCCCATTATGTAAAATCCTATGTTTAAGAATCCCACTTCTGCGTTTCTTTTTTAAGTCAGTATAACTAGGAACTACTATAGTTATTAGATATTTGTTTCAATATAAATATATTGTATATATTATTATTGCCATATATTATTATATAAATAAAATATATTATTATGTTTATTTCTTTATAGTTGTTGTTTTAAGTTGTTTTTTTTTAAATAACACAGAAATATTGGTGGTAGAATGTTATTTAAAGTATATTTTAATAACTTACAATCCTGATATAAACATAATTTAATAAAAATACTTTTAGAATGAAACATTTAGAATTGAGTAAATCAGGCTTTTGTAGCGAATGCAAGTTAATATTAAAATATTTTCTTGGACTAAACGTCTTGTTCACGTTTCATTAACATTACAATGGACTTCCCAGTTATTGAAGAAGTCCGCTTAATGCAGAAACATGAACAAGAAATGTTATACAATTTAATAGTGTATTGTGATTTTAGAATACCATAAACTTAGTTTATAAAGTAGTTTGGTTTTCTAAACTATTTATATAATTGAACACAAAAACTTAGTTTTCATTCCGTAAATTTAATAAGTGATTTCAGAATCCCATTTTTTAAGTATATGTAGAGTTAGATTCATGTCATTCATTGTTTTAGTTTAATGACTTTGTGTTTTTTATGAATCCCATAATTTTAGTAACGTTTTCACAAAGTATGAATTGGTAATTTTAGAATCAGATTTTTTTTAATAATGCTTCTTTTAGGTGTGTTTATTCTAAATAAAATATTTTGTTTTACACAATATTTAATACAAATTACTTAATTAATTTCTCAATGTAAGAAATTAATGGAAAACACTATTCGCTTATGTTAACATAAGCAGTATGTCATATACTGAATTATATACCCTGACAATTAAGTTCACCAATTCACGCAGAAACGCGTTCCATACTTGCTTTTTATTTCCCTGTGATCGTCCTTGAAATAAAGCATGTCTTCAATACCCATCCACCAAAGCAATTTTGAAACTTTTTTCTGAAGTTTCCTTCGAAGCCGTGAAACAATACTTAAGACTCTGCTTGTTTATAATTTGTAATATTAAATCATAATGTTTTTTTTTCTAATTTTATTTTAACATCGGACAAATCCTTATCTATACCGTCTCTCTCTCTCTCTCTCTCTCTCTCTCTCTCTCTCTCTCTCTCTCTCTCTCTCTCTCTCTCTCTCTCTCTGTATAGTAGTATCGCTTACTTCATGTCACTACCCCCTTATTTTAAACCACTGTGTCCCTTACTTCTTTTCCATAGTTTCCAAATTATGCAAGGAAACATATTTTTATCTTGTTCTAATTAGTTTAAACTCCAAAATTCGTCAAACGTACACAGCTCTGCAGTACTACCATTGAATATAAACACGATATCAGAGGATAAAGTCCAAGTAATTGGACTATCTGCCGCTACGAACGCTGCAAGCTGTTCGGACAGGGGGAAGACGTTTGAGAAAATAGGCAGTACTATTTATTTACCTGTAGTTGAACATTCCGCAAGATGCCACCAGCAGCGAGAGCTCACATTGTCTGATAAGGATTATCATTCTAATAAGTTTATATTCAACGGTACACACATAAACGTGTTATTGATTTCGTGAACTTAATTGTAAAGTATGTGTAACGGTTCTTTTTAATGTTATCTATGTAATACAGTTTTTAAAATTCAAAATATTTTATTATAAAAACATGTGTGTTTTTGTGTTTAGGTTAAAATTTGTGATTTCAGAATCCCATTTATTTAATAGTGAATGTTAGGATTATTATTTTATGTCTATTTTCAAATTTTACTAGACAACAATTTGAGTTTGATTGTTATAATAGAATCCCATTTTTCATGCTGTAGAATTTGTAATTTAGTGTCAATAATTTCATGTTAGATAATTTTTCATAATTGTAATTTGTGATTTAAGAATCCCATTGTAATTTTAAAATAAAGTAGTTCATGTATAGGATAATTCGTTGCTTAACAACAAGTGTAAATTTCTTTTGTAAAACTCCTTTTTGTTAAGTTTACAATCACATTGTTGATTTTCATTTTAAGAATCCCATAAAATAGTATAATACGAATATAGTGATTTATATATATTGAAAGCTTCTTGCCTGAATAAATTTTAATCAAAATAAAAAAAATTGTAAAACTTTTCACACAAAAAAATACAGGGTAATGTATTATAAAACTTGTTATATTTACATTTTGTTTGTCTTTGTAAAATATGTTATACTGTTTTAAAGTACAATAAAGAATACATAGTTAAAGCAGTGCGATTTTTATTGTAAATCCTTCATTTTTGGAAAACTTTAATGGAAGAAAATTTTCAAAAATTAGCAGCATTCAATAGCATTTGATAACAAACATTTCGATATGTGAAAATCAAACAGCACACAAACTGACTGATAATACTTTTCACAAGTTCGTTAGGCCTACCTAGAAAAATGGTCGCGTTCTTTTCGAAGTAACGACCATTCAAAGTGTAAAACTTCCATTAACGAAGTCCATTTTTAACGTCCATTAACCAAGTCCATTTTAACATCCATTAACTAAGTCCATTTTTAACATCCATTAACCAAGTTCATTTTACCGTCCATTAACTAAGTCCATTTTAACGCCCATTAACCAAGTCCATTTTAACGTCCATTAACCAAGTCCATTTTAACGTCCATTAACTAATTCCATTTTTATCGTCCATTAAAATCCATCAGCGCTAAAAATCAGTTACTAAATTAGTACTTTTAATTTTTCGTACTTCATTGAAAATACAAAAATGATCACTTATAGCAGCATATTACTAACGAAAGACATGAAATGTAAAAATATTAGAGCTTGTCCAAGGTAAATCCTGTTATATTTTGACTCAGATATTTTAACTTTATACAAAATGTACAAAGGCCCATAATGTTTTTTATCCAATATCCTTAAGCTAACTGCTATGACCTGCAGTTTAGAAAATATTTGGATTGTTAACAACTCAATGACATTTTTTTATAAATTTAGAAAGTCACGTTTCAGAAAGTGACATCGCAAAAATTAGTAATTTATCATTAAATTTCCGTCGTGTAGTTAAAGATTTAACAACAATACATTTTTGTATAGCCTAATAGATTAGTATAACATCTGACAGGAATACACAATTTATTATTTTGAAATTAACCGGAAAATTATTTTGATAAAAAAATATTACTGCAAGTCGGTAACTCACGTTACATTATCTCTCTTTATAAAATTAACTTAAATTCAGTTAAATACAGAATCCAGTGTTTTCCCGCATTTATAAAACAATGTTGATATACATCTTTAAATATGAAATAAAGTATTCTTGAGCTTTTTTCCCGTTAGTTTTAAGTGTTTGTAGTTAAAAAATAAAATTTTTGAATCAAAAATGAAAATTATCAAATTATTGCATTACAACAGTGTTGGCAATATTCTCCAACTGAACAACACTAATAGATCAGCTGTTACTTTATAATAAAAAGTAACTTTTCTGTTTTTGCCTCCTTTTCATAGACGTGGATTTCACATCAATTTTATAAACAATTATAAATAACACTGTCTATAACGAAAGTAGCCTACCCGCTGTCCGAATAATTAGGAAGAAGAGAGTGATTATATTTTCTCTTATTTTGAAAGTAAAGTGATCAAACTTTCATCAATAAGTACACGAATATGATTATAGATTGGAGACGAGGGAAGGGGTGCTTTTTGAAATCTCCTGTAAAGTGCCCTCCCTCTTGTTTTGAAGGTCACGTGTGTAAAACCTAGTAAAACTATATATTTATAAATAACTAACATTCTTTTATACAGTATATTGCAGATTTTTAACGGTACCTGAAAACGTGTACCAGGGGTAAGGATCGGTGCATATTTCATGGTTTTGTGTCATACCGTAATGGTTACTCAAAACGTTTATTTTCCGATTAGAAATTTCCTACAAATTGAACGTTTGAGCGACCCGGTCAAAATGCACCAAGTTGGTTAAATTCGATCTTTCAAGGATCGTTTCATCTCTGTCCGTTACAGAATCACCCTGCATCATTATTCTAAGTGACACAAAAGTTAACATGTTCCAAAAGATAAAACACGAATGAAGTAAAAATAGAAAACTAAAAATTACAAATCACTTTATTCTTACATCGCAGAAGGTACATAACTTATTATAATGGTAAAAAAACTTAATTCTAAAAAGTACAAAAATTATCAAAATGGAAGTAATGTGAAAAGGTTGCAATGATAGAAAATAGTAAACTGGCTTTATTTAGTAAACTGAATTTGTATTGAAAAAATATTTTGATGTAAAACATATTGTAGTTACAAAGTAAAGTTTCTTACTTTGTTTTCCTTTTAAAAAAATAACAGTCAAATTCTTTTTATTTGTGTTCAAAATATATTTTTCCAACATTAAATTTTTCGGTAGTTTTTTTCAGTTTGAGTAAACTTTATTTTTGTCAAAGTAAGTACTTATTCCAACTGTACACAAGACACAGTATTCAAAATGCAATACAGTTCGGTCCAGTGGTTTATGCTGATAAATAATAATTCAGTGTCTGTTTAACACTAAAATATTGTGTAATAACTGTCATTAATTCCATTTTTATTATTAGATAGATTTGGTTTTTGATTGACTCCGCTTGGGCAAAGAGTTTTCTTGGCAAGCTGACCTCTTCAACCTCTGTATCTGTCGTACCCTCCTCTATATCCTCCATAACCTCCATAACCGTCATAACCTCTGTATCCTCCATATCCGCCGCGATATCCGTAGTTGTCGTAACCATACCCTCTGTTGCCGTACCCACCATAGCCTCTGTTACCATAGCCTCCATATCCGTCGTAACCTCCGTATCCTCTATAGCCTCCATAACCGCCTCCATAACCGCTGTATCCTCCATACCCGTCGTATCCTCCATACCCGCCGTATCTGTTACCATAACCTCCGTATCCATACCCTCTATTGCCATACCCGTCGTAACCATACCCTCCGTATCCGCCAGCAGAGGGGCCGTAATAGCCCCCATATCCACTACCATATCCTCCACCGTATCCTCCACCGTATCCTCCACCGTATCCGCCATAATTATCGTATCCGTATTTTCCATAGTAAGGGCTGAATGCTCCAAAAGCTGAAAAAATATATTTTAAAAGTACAGTACAATCATATGATCAGTACACCACATTTGTTCATTTATTATAAAAATAACATGTGTGGAACTCGGGGAGTTATCGACAGAAGCGAAGATTTTATTAACGATATCTCTGCTGAATATATATATATATATATATATATATATATATATATATATATATATATAATTAAATTGAAGATATGTTTACAAATATCTTGTCTTGTTTAAATAATAAACACGTGAACCTAATATTAGATATTATTTACTGTAGTTATAGTAAAAGATCAGTTGTTTTATATTAATTCATAACGATCAGCTGATTTCATTGAACAACTGATAGGATATAATAAGTTTTAGGTTATGTTGTTAAAAACTAGTATTATTAACAAAAATTATTATAAACTTTTATATTAATTTCGAATGTATTATAAACGGTTACAACGTGCACGTGTTCTTCAACTTGGTAAAAATACCGAAACCAAAACAACATAATATTTTCACATAATACGCGTGTACTGTTCAACAGTTTCAATACTGTCATTTCAAATTTTTTTTTAATATAACTTTTTATTTACTTTTTTAAAACTGATTTCATATCTTAATCAGCGTTAAAATCATTGTAAATTTGCATTTTAAAGTTCCATTTAAAATACGAACATGAACCTTTCGGCGGTCATAATTTTTTCACGTGTGTTCAAATGTATTTTAAGCTTAAAATGTAATTTACGTAGACTTTAATGCTGATTGTGAGTGAAATCAGATTTTCAAAAACGATTAACATTTAAATATATTCGCTTCCATCACGTCAGTGAGATAGCAGAACGACTTATGTAACCGTATAGGCTTACTTCTGGCTGTGGCAGTAGCGTCGGCTTTTAAGTCCGAATCAGCTGAACGCGCCTCTGGTTCTGCAGCCAACAGTTTTTCCTTCGTCAGTTCGTCCGATGCTACGGCGACGATGCACAACGCTACCAGAGCGCAGCATCGTATTACCTGCAAAAAGAAACACGTATGGCTAAATATTCATTTATTACAAGTATAGGTTAAGAGAATATACAATAAATTTGAACCTACTGCAAGTAAAAGTTATTTCAAAATTGTGTAAAACACTTGGTCATGTAGTACAAAATATTTAGTCTAGATGGCAGCATTGCCATACTAAACTAATTACTTAAATTCAACCCATATTGTAATAATATCTCTACATTTTTTTAGCCATGTAGAGTAGATTTTAGGCACGAATTATTTGTAAAACAATTTGAAAATATTTTGTTTTCAAATCTTACTATCCTAAAAACGTTATATACCTTCTTCGATATAAGAATAAAGCAATATAATTTTTAGTTTTCTATTTCAACTCCTTCGAGTTTTCTGTTTGGGAACGGGTTAACATTACGTCAGTTATATTAATGAAGCAAGGTGATTCTTGATCCTTGAAAGATTGAATTTAATCATCTTGGTACATTTTCATCGAAGCGCTCAAACGTTCAATTTTTAGGGAATTTCTAATTAAAAATAAGCTTTTGTATCAATCGTCACGGCAAGACCCAGAACCATAAAATGTGCACTTATCCTTACCTGTGGAACGCGCCGATAAAAGTCTCTAATATACTGTATAAAGAACAATGTTTCTTATTTATAAATCTACAGTTTACAAGTTGATAAAATTTTGCACACGTGACCTTCAAAATAAGAGGAACTGTATTGGTGATCACTGTGTATACGAGATTTCAAAAATCACCCCATATCTCGTTTCCAACCCTTTACTCAAAATTTTGCTAATGAAATTTCGATCATTTAACTTTGAAAAATAAGGTGGAAATTATTGTCTTCAGCTCCGGCGATGGCAGCCGATGGGTTTAGCCATCTCACCGTACCTCTAGCTCATACTACTCTCATTCATCTACTCATTACACACACACACACACACACACACACACACACACACACACACACACACACACACACACACACACACACACACACACACACACACACACACACACACACACACACACACACACACACACACACACATTCCCTACTCTACATAACCTGGCTAGCTCTAAATTGATGGAATATATGACACCAGCCTAATGGTGCATCAAACGTAGCCCAGGGATACCTGGCAACCTCCCGTGCATGCGGGGCTCTCCTAGTTGCTCGTGAGAACAACATGAGTAAGAATGTAAATAGAGTTAGCGGAAACTCACTGCACAACATAAGGTTAAAAAATGAGAGGGTAAAATTAAAATGAAATTAGCAGAGCAAGCATCTGATTAACTGATTCAAAACAAAGGCATAGTTTACTAAAAGATATCAGAAAGAACGTAAAAGTACAAGTTTGTTGTATTTGTCCACGCTGACCACCGCGATACGTTGGGTTGCATAAGTTCAAGGTGCACTACGCTGGTTATTTCAAATTAAATATACTGACAACAAAGATGTTCCTTTAATGAAAGGTTTGCAAAATTAATTGCTTTTTATTACTCCTTTCTAGGTTTTTTATTTTACAAATTTGTCTTTAAAATGATCGAGCGAAGCGAGGTTTCTGTTTTAACTCGACCATTTGGCATTTGGTTTGTGTGTTTGTTTTGGTCAGACACTATCAATTGTTTTGAAATTCGACACTAAGGTACCATGTATAAAGACCGAACGACATAATGTAAGATTTTTTCCCACTTACTTCCGTTTCAAGATGGCGGCCTCTGATTTAACGATAACGAGTGTACACATAAACCGATTGTTTTGAAATTCACTACGGAGGTACCTTACATAAAGTCCAAATGACGTATGTGTAACATTTTTCTTAATTACTTCTGTTTCAAGATGACGTCTTCTAATTTAACGAATACGAGTGTACGTAGTTTTGGACAAACGAATTGACCGATTGTTTTAAAATTCTATAAAGCCCGAAAGACTTATGTGTAAAATTTTTTCCCATTCACTACCGTTTCAATATGGCGTGCTCTTTTCAACGTTGAGAGTGTAGTTATTTCTGTAATACTGGCTGAACGACAAAACATATCAAATTTTGACAGCTTCATGAAGAAATATCATAACATATCAAACATAGTTTGTCCAGTAACATTTTCCGTAAATATTACGGTTACTAGTTCTATTGGCGGAAAAAGTTACGAGCGCTGTGGTGGAGCGTTCTGTATATTAATTAAGAATATACTGCGAGGTCTGCAGTTCTTTGCAGTATAAAACTACTGTCCTAATTTGGCATTTATATCTTCAGCTGTTTTGGCTTGGATTTTATGAATCAGACGGTCGGGATATGTTGTTATATAAAGGAAGGAAGGACTATAAAAATGTTTCACGAATTCAGAAGCTTTTTCTCACACATTAAAACAGATGAGAAAGTTTATATAAACATACTTCTTAAATGATTAGTTTTCTAGACAAAGCGCTGTGGGTTTTTTGACAAAAAATACACTTTTTAGCGATAAATGAAGTAAAGTTAAAATTTTGCGTGTTAATTGTTGTTATAAAAACCCTGTTTAAAAAATAGTCATCACATTTCCTTTGGCAGGTTATTTCAAAATGGCAGGTATCACTTTTTAAAATCAATTAACTCCAAATCTGTTAATTTTATGAAAAACAATATAATTTTCCTTTTTTTAATGACAGCCAGAATGTTTTTTCTTTCTCTAAAACATTCATTCTTTATAATTGTCTACGACAGCTGTTTTTACGAGTATGTTTAAGTAATAACAGCTGATCTGATGTTTAATGAAGAAAGCATTGTTGTTATCTATTAATTTAACTGTTAAATGGAAATGAAACATTACAAAAATGAATTACAGAAGCAGTCCTCATCCAGACGCCTTGTTATTGACTGCAGGATAGGGGTAAATGAATAATTTTGTTGAAACTATTCAAAATTGGTTGCTCACTATTAGACTTATAAGGTCGAGTGGCCACTGAATGCGGAGCGGAGTTGAGCTGGAAGTTACATACAAAACCTAACCTGTTGTTTTTAATGTAAGTGCGACCACTGAAAATGAAACGAAGCCATGTGACACCGCTAGGCTCCGCTCAGCTCCGTTTCGCTTCAGTGGTCGCTCTTACGTTAAAAACAATAGGTTAGGTTTTGAAAGCGTAGCTCAGAGCAACTTGGCTTCGCATTTGGTGACTATTTCACGTAATGAAGGTTTAGTGATCGTGAAAAAAAATGTTGAGATTTTAATGAGGTTTTAAGGTTTTTTATGAGATTGTCTTGTGTGTACACGATGATTAGAAACTAAACTGTGCAAAATTAGCCGTTTCTGACGAAATTTGCCTATTATCTTGTCACCATTTTAATAATTTTCCTGAAAATGTTTTCCAAACAGTTTTGGTCAAAACAATGTTGAAAATTTAATTTTCTAAAATTTTTGTTATATAAGAAAAAATATATTAATTTAGTGTATCAAATTTGATTTTTTTCTTTAACGTTCATACTAATACGAGGGATCAGCGTTAATTGTAAAGAAAAAGCAACAGGAATAACTACAGTTAGAACCAAGAACCTTAAGGAGCAAAGTTCAAAGACGCAGCAGACAGACCGGTACTTTACCCATATCGCCCACCATGTTCCCTGTAACAAATTTGAAGTAAAACATTTACGGCTTAAGAGTAAATCGGAAAACGAAAACTGAACCCTGACCGCTGTAGGTTTATTCCAATTTATCCTCCAATCTCTCTGACAGTTTAATTTTTCAAATTCAGTTCAAGTTAGTATAGTAAATTTTACATTTAAAAAATTGACGGTGAAATATTAGATCAAAAAAATCAGCCACAAATGTCTTTTATTTCATGTTTGTGTCACCGATTTGTGTTATGATTTTCAGCTTCTATTACATCAGCGAGACAGCTGCGTGTAGCACTTCGTATTGGGAGATTGTAAAACCATCAGGACAATGGAAAACATCGTCCTTATACGTTCACTGTTCTCCATGGGCTTAGTGACCCAGTTCCGTTTTCAAAGAAAATAATTGAAAACTTACAACAATGCTGACATGATCTTATCAAATATATTATTTATTTGTTGATACATTAATACTTTACGTAATAATCTGATACGGTAGTCATGTGACTTCCGGTGTCCTTGATACAAGACCTAGGATACCGGAAGTAAGGTTTAATAAAGCGCACGGAACGTCAAAAAAAAAACTACTCAGGTCATTGTGCGAATTGCTAAATAGTTGTTTTTGTAACTTAACTTACTGTATGTACGCTAGAGAATCTAACATGGCAAGAAACGTGAGTGTGCAAGTAAAAACTACAGCCTACCCCAAATAAAACACAATTTAACCATAGATCCTCTTCTACACCATCTACCAGAATTGCCAGGGTTCCTAGAATTTCTGGACATTCACTCCAAATGACACTTCTTTCATGAAATGTATATAATATACAATTTAACTATCATTATTTATCATTTATTCACTTGAATGATTTACTTTAACTTTTTTCGTAATATATACATTGCTTTAATCAATATTCAGTCATGTAAAACCAGAGTCTAAACGAGCTAGCGGAACCAGTTTGATCTTACTTACTTCTACTGTTATTATGCTAAAATAACATACCAACATAATAAATAATGTTATTATGTTAAAATATGGCGTAGTATTCATTATTTACTTGCAAAAACCGACTGAAAATCTGTATTTACACACACACACACACACACACACACACACACACACACACACACACACACACACACACACACACAGAGAGAGAGAGAGAGAGAGAGAGAGAGAGAGAGAGAGAGAGAGAGAGAGAGAGAGATAGACAAGAGAGAGAGAGAGAGAGAGAGAGAGAGAGAGAGAGAGAGAGAGAGACAGACAGACAGACAGAGAGACACACAGACACAGACACACACACACACACACACACACACACACACACACACACACACACACACACACACACACACACACACACACACACACACACACACACACACACACACACACACACACACACATACACACATACACTTATTTCATATTACAATAGACATTACATTAAATTTCCACTATTTTTACGAAATTTGTTTCATTTGTACCATTTTCGTTCAGAATCTGTAAGATGGTATAATTTCCTCACAATAATAAGGCCAGTACCGCGCGATACGCAATGGCATTACCAAAAAAGTGACAGTAATTCAGATTTTTAATGTACAGATAATAATCCCATTTCCTGTTTCCACTGGACAGATGATGTTCAGGTAATTGAAAGTTACATAACAATGTTCGTCATAGTTAACCACCGTAATGTACAATGGCCTGGGACAACAATGAGTCATATGTCATTATGAACATATCACGCAGCGCATTCTGTAGAGTTTCTGTTCAACTATTGTCTGCACTAAATACGAAATATAATGAGAAAATTGTAATTGTGAAGAAATCTATCTTGAGATGTCCATAGATCCCTTTTCAACTTCACTGAGCGATTTTGACTAATGTCCGTTTGTGTCCCTGATTGATTTCGTTGAAATTTGGTATGAAGGTTTGTTGATGCATATCTGGTTTGCCCACATATTGGCATCATTTGTTTACGTAAAGCTCCTTTAGGCACACTGTTTTTTGTTTCAGAACAAAATATAAATTTGCTATAACTCGAATAAAGAAACGTCTCGTTTGCCGTATGCACAGTGCAGTGAATTTAAGTTTACCATTGAGACGATTATTTCTACATGTTTTTTGGCTCAGTGGTATAACATCTGCTTGTAAAACTAAGTGAAGTGAGTTCGAAACCCGTTATTGGCTGTTACTTTTTTTTATTTAATATTTATTTCATTAACAATTATGTATATAAACAAGGTCAATAAAAAATATTTAAATTATCATTAACGATATTATACTACATACCGGACTAATTTAGAACAAAATTGTTTAGAGCAATTACAGTTAAATATACGCATATCTTGCACATTTTAGGCTATATAGATGTGTTCATTAGAAAATATTTAAAATATTAATAAACGCTATTGTACTCCATGCCCATTCCAGCCATGAACATTGTTAGAGCAATAACAATAGGATATATTGTACAAGACAGATGGTGTAAATAAACTCTGGAATATGTTAAAGTTTCGACTTGAAAGTTTGTGCACTCTCGTTAAATCACATCAGCTTTAATCTTTAATCCGCCATGTTAAATATGTTCCAGCACAGTTAAAAAGAAACTTAAGCTATTGTAAAATACATCAATTAGACCAACAATAGCGTGTTCTGTAATTAATGCATTTTACGATCGCGTAGGCATTTTGCCAGGCTGTGTTAAGAAAGCGATTTGGACAATTTTAATGCCAGTAAATTTCATACTGCACTAATTTATTAATAGAAAACACCGTTTCCATCCACAGTTTTAAGTTTTCAAAGTTTTTTTTCAAACTCAACTGACTCAAATCAATGGATGATATCTTGCGAATGAAATCTTTGTCAAAAAAACGGATTAAGGTTTTGTTTTCATAAGTGAAATATTGTGTTTAATTAAATATCACACGACCATTGGCGTATCTAGGGGTTTTTGTGACTTGTAAACCTCCTCCTCATTGATAAAAAAAACTTTAAGATTCTTTAGCACATTTTCTAATCTTCCGATTATAGTTAACTTAAGTTATTTACGTCATTATTTGTCTCGCAACAAACTCCAAAAACAAAAATTAACCAACTACTGAATGGCTACACCATTATACTATTAAATATTATTAACGTTTGTATTGTACATGCTTAGTGTGCTAGGCTTTTTCATTGCAATTATAACGTCAGACAGAAAAACACAGATATTTAATAAAAATGTTTTTTTGCAAGCCTAGTTGAAAAATCGTAACTTTTAAGACTGCTTGAATAACCTAAAAGCATTTTAAAAACATCATCATGTCTTATTAATTACTCATTACTCAAATTAGAAACGTTTTCCTAAAAAAAACAAATAAAACAGAATAACGTTGTTGACCTCAGAATTTAGAGTCTAAGTTTGGAAACGTTACAGTGGAGGACCCTCGGTACTGGTACCCCCCACCCAATTTGACCATCCTAGATACTCCTATGCACACGACCACTTTCTTATTTAAAACATTTTAATTCAAAACCTTAAAGATTTAAAGCTAACGTGTTCTAACAAGGGTAGACAAAACTTTTTAAGTTGAAAATATACTTTATTTATACACTGCATATTGATGTAGATAAATTTAGCGTCAATATTCATTTGTAAAACAAAGTTGAAATTGTAACACTTGTGTATAGTTTCAATTTAACAATAAGATCAGTAATATATTTTGGACAGATACAAATCAATAATTACTTCAATGTGTGCAGGCCAGGCTGTCACATGCTTTAATGGTAAATAACTTTTAAAAATGTGCTCCAACAATTTTAATGAAATTTTTTGCTCAAATATAGTTTTCAAATACATAAAAAAGTATTTCTTACTACATCGTATAATTATCAACAAAAAATAGAATATTTTATGAATTGTTTAAATATTGTTCATTTTCGGAGATTCATTTAATGGCAAATAGTTAACAGTTTTTGAAATAAAAAAAAATTAATTTACAGTCAGTGAGTAAAAAAAAAATAATAACCCACGTCTGAGATGTTCATCCATTTATGAACAAAACCTGATATACCGATTTTAAACAATTACGTTGCTTTTTAAAAATTGTTTGTAGATATTTTCCAAAGTTTATATTTTTGGTAAAATAATAATTCATACGTTTTGGGATGCTTTATTGTTGTATTAAACTTTTCAATAATAATTCAATTAAATTCAATTAAGAACGTGAACCAGTTCTTATTTTTTTTATCAAAATTTTTATTTATAAATAATATGTTTATAAAATATGTTACATGCAAACATACTTCCGTAACAGCTTCATTGTACTGATGAAAATATTGAATTTTCAATTATGTGAAAAAAATTCGGAAAATTTTAACAATTTATCAAAATCGCTTTATCAGACTTTGAAAATATAAATCATTACAACACGCAGCCGTCTCGCTGACGTGATAGAAGCGAATTTCCAGTATTTTCTATCTTACCCTCTTTTGTCACACTCTGATTTTACAAACATAACCAGCATATATTAGCGTTTTAAGCTTTCAAATTACATTTTAAAATCAAATTGTTTAATTTTAACGGACTTTGAAAATTAAAAAGTACTAATTTATGCATTTTAACATTGATTCCAATTGTAAAAGCAGATTTTCTACTTTGAAACTGTCCAATGGATTTTTCTAGTGAAATAACTTGTATAAATCTATTAAAACAATTGATTTGTGTACCAGTTTTGAATGAAATCTGCATAAACTACAATTTATTTTTTTAAATTTAATTTTAAACATGAATATGAATCCTGATTGACGTCTTGGTAATTTTCGTATTTTCAAAGGATTAAAAAAATTATAAATGCTAATTTATGGAGATTTCAACGCTGATTACCGTAATGAAAAAATTTTTCAAAAAAAAAAAAAGAAAAAAATATTTTAAAACAGTTGAACAGATTTCCTTGTCCAACCGTTTTACTGGAGCAAAAATTATGAAAAATGTACAACTTTTCTTGCATTTTATTTTAAAAATCTAATATTACCATAGTAATCAGTGTTAAAATCTCTACAAATTAAATTAAATTTTTTAGTTTCGTTTGAAAATGCGAGAACTAAACAACACAGTCATGTTTCAATTTTCGTCTTTTCAATGTAATTTGCAAGTTTATAATGCTCATTTATGCAGATTTTAATGGTAATTATTAATTGTTTATGATAAAGAAATATTTGAATTTGGCTTCCATCGACGAGCAGTTGCGGATTGCGAATACTATTGTTTTAACTTTTAAATATCAATCATTAAGTTTAAATGTTATTTTTACATTACTTATAAAAATTATACATTTTCCCGAAAATTTATTAAAATTATTGTTACAGTTTTTGATTAACGGCATTAAAATCTTTTTTTCCATTGTAGGAAATTAATTTCTGACATTTATTGAATGTTAAAAATCAATAAATTATTATAAGTACATATTTTTTTATATTTTCGCTCTAAATAATTAACCTCACCTGTTTGGAAGTCATTGTTATCCAAATAGCCGTGGCAGTGTACGCCGAGCTCACTGCACCGATGTGTTATATAGCACTCCCCGCGTGACGTAACAAACCGCGTAACCTTGACAAATTCACTGCCTCCTTTTTATTTTCACTTTCTATGTTTACAGACCAGCCTTCTTTAAATACGGTCACATGTAGCCGGTTTCCTGTCAAATCATGTTTCCGGTCTCGAAATCTTTTAGACCTTCGGAAATGGATTGTGAGAATTATTTGGTAATGCCGCGGGAAAATATTCTGTACCAAATTGCGGGCGTAAAAGTGTGAGCCAATTTAAATCCGCCATTTTGTATTTTATATAGAAATTCGTTGTTCACCTCATTATTGTCTGCTTCTGTAAGAATACAGGTTGTAGTTTTTAACAAACCAAATCTAAAAGTCTTTGAAACTTCAAACTACACCCCTCAAGTTTTTAAATTTTAGTTATCAAAACTAATAAATCTTTTGGTGGAACGTTTTGAAGGACACCCGCAATACGACGACATCTAAACATATCAAAATAATAGCGGCATGCGACTGACGTGATTGGAGCGAATTTTTAAAACTAACTTCTCCTTTTTTCTATTTTAAAGTTCTTAAAATATTTTGTAAGAGAAGTTTTCAATCGAACTAACTTCAAAAAACATAGAGAATTACCGGGACCAAAAGGTAATAAAAACTTTTTCGGAGAATCATTTGTTTTCTTAGGATCCCAAAATTTTTCAATAGTATTATAGGATCAAAATTAACACTATATTTCATAAAATATCTGGTTAATAAATCAAAATAACAACGATTACTTTTTTGAAATATTGCATAAATTAATGATTAGGTATATGTGCATATATACATTATGCATATACATTATAATATATATGTACATATATATATATATATATATATATATATATATATATATATATATATATATTTTTTTTCGACAAAACTACCACCATTCCTGGAAGAGATTAATAACAATTCCATTTGATCACACTGTTTTAAACCGATTTTGAATAGATTTTGTTGGTAGAAGGGATATATATATATATATATATATATATATATATATATATATATATAGCCTATACATAATGTTTCATACTATACAGCACATTATGACTACATGATAAATTTCATTAAAATCTTTTGTCTAAAAAAATGCTCATCCAGATCAAATATTTACTGAAATCTCAACAATCGATTTGTCCATCTTCAGTGTACCTTCTATGAGCTTCGTAGCCCACACTGAAAAAGTAAAATAATCACTACACGCAGCTGTCTCACTGACGTGATAGAAGCGAATTTCCGAAAGTAAATTTCTATATCTTACCATTTTGTTATTCTGGTTTCACCATCATAATCAGCATTAAAATTTGCATATATTTGCACTTTAAACTTTTAAATATTGAAAATACGAAAATGGACCCTAACCGCCGTCAATAATTTCAACGGATTTTGAAAAGTCGAAATGTTAAAATTTTAATATTTATGCAATTTTTAATGCCGATTACGATGGTAAAATCGGACTTTCCAAAAAAAGTTTTGAATTTTTAATGATTTGAAATAAGCGCCATTTTGAAAGTGTTCAATAAATTTTGCTGGTTAACAAACTTGAAGCTATTTACCACAATTGATTTTTGTGCCAAGTGAATCAAATCGGACCAAAATTGCAAAGTTAAAACACACACACACACACACACACACACACACACACACACACACACACACACACCACTCACCGTCGTACGTGTATATATAACTTAGGCCTATATATATAAACAACCCTTTAAAAAGTGATCTATAGGTCAGGATCGGTGCTCATTTTAAGGTCTGGGTCTTACCATGATGGCAACTTCAATAGCTGATTTTTGCAATGAAAATTCGCTAAAATGTCAAGGCATCTATAAGGTTTTAAATTATTACCAATTTAGCTTCCCTTTATAGAAATTTGAATATAGAATACAATGACTTGATCTCAGGACAAAGGAAGACGCCAGGAGATAATTGTCCACTTCAAAAAACTGTCACTTCGCAAATTAATACAAGTTGAACGACTTGACGCAAACCTACCATTAACGTCTCCAAGGTCTTAGCAAAGTACATACGGAAACAGAGTCAATGCACCCTACTTTGTCTCGTCTTCAATGCAACAATAATAAAATTTCACTAAGGGTTCATCATCTCTCGCTGCTTCTGTCTATCCAAACGCTCTTTTTAAACTTTTAAATAATGTCACCCTGCACCCTGAATCATTAGCAGTTAAGTTATTTTTGCTGTCCAATAATTTTTTTAAAAATTGTTTAATATGAAATACTAAAATTATTATAAATAATTATTATTTCATTTTATTTTAGTCATTAAATACTTATTTGAATGACTAATTCACATAATCTGTTCACTTTCAAACCTATGATCAACTTTTAAAAAAACCAGATGTAGTATATGTTATAACATTATAATAATCGCGACACGCAACTGTCTCGCTGACGTGATAGAAGTGAATTTTCAAAAGCATTTTTCTTTATCTTCTCTTTTCAAAATTTTGTTTTCACTATCATAACCAGCGTTAAGACCTTCATACATTTGCACTTTATATTTTCAAGTTATATGGAAAGTACAAAAATGAACCCTGACCACCGTCACAAAATGTCTTATTTTCAAAATGCTAATTTATGCAGTTTTAAATGCTGATTACGGCGCGAAATCAGATTTTCAAAACAAATTATGAGGAAAACTTATGAATTCTAAAATATTTGCAATTGCCGCCATTTTTAAACTGTTGAAGAATTTCGCTCGTTAATTAACTTGTAAAAATAGCTTTTGCAAGGGTGGTTTTATTATTTTTTTTAATTAAACAATTTTGTTCCAAGTTTGAATCAAATCGGACCAAAATTGTGCACGTGGTGTGCTAAAACACACACACACACACACACACACACACACACACACACACACACACACACACACACACACACACATATATATATATATATATATATATATATATATATATATATATATATATTATATATATATATATATATATATATATATATATTTTATTTTAAGGCGAAAAGCACATTGAGGCTATTATCGCCTTCCTAAATGTAAGTGTGAGTGTAAAGTGTTAAAGTCGTAAATGTAGTGTTGTAAGTATAAGTGTGTGTTAGACTCGGGTACCGCGAGGGACGTCTAAATCCTCTCAATAGGTGCAGTTAGTCTGCACCCCTCTGCGGGGATATATATATATATATATATATATATATATATATATATATTATATGTGTGTGTGTGTGTGTGTGTGTGTGTGTGTGTGTGTGTGTGTGTAAAACATAAATATTTTAATATATAGTATTTTTAATACAAGTCATTCTTTCTTTTTATTGGCTGACATAATATCTAAATCCAGTTATATTTTTTTACTTCAAAACGCCCTTCAAAAACATTAGGCTTAATTTTCCTTCTTTAAATATCCATAGTTATGTAATTAAATTAACAATTAATTATTGTGCACTATCATAGCCTCAAAAATACTAAAAGAAAACAAATAGTTGTTATTTAGGACGTTTAACTTTACTTAGATACATGTAACTTTTTTCACAAGTGATTATAATGTTTGTGGAACACCTGTACTTGTGAAATTGTTATTACAAGTACTTGTAATTGTGAATATGTAACTTTTAACTTTCGTGTAACAGGTTCCAGATAACTGATAAAGGTGTCGTAATACTAAAATCCAGTTTTTCGCAATCCATTGCTGTACCTTTCAATTTACTACTTTGTATAGTAATAAAATAAAAACATATTATACTCACTGAGGACCAATCTGCCTGATACAATACGTTCTTTTGTTTCACATAACTTCATGGATGAAGGTATTCCGCAGCAGGACGAATTGTTGGCAGCACGTGGTAAACAGGACAAAGGATATCCTTAAAGGACATATAGTACAGTTTCGTAATAGAAGTGTAGCCTATACATGTATTTTTTTATCATGTATAACTTCCAAGGTCTTTCATCTAACCACTAAAACCTTCGAAAGAAAGAATCAACCTGTAATATTATAGGCTTAGACCGGGTAACCACCAAATGCGAAGCGGAGTTGTCCTGAGCGGAGCCGGGCGGAGAGGAATGAAGTTAAACGACAACTGGAAGCGGAGTTCAGTCAGTTTAAATATCGCGTTTTTATATTTTAAATATAAATATTTAGGCTTACTGTATCAGAAATTACTATATTTAAAAACTGTAACCTAGGCAACGAGGAATAATAAGTTTGGAAGAGTGATCAGCGTGGTGGGGGAAGCGGAGTCCGCTTCAAAATCGAACATAGACAGACTCGAAGCTATGTGTAGCGGAGCCCAGGACACACCGCTTGACTCCGCTTTCAGAGGCCGCACTTACATTAAAAATTTAAGGTTAGTTTTTGAATGCGTAATCCGTTCCACATTTGGTGGTCATTGGCCTTAACAGTTACTGATTTTTTTAAACTGAAAGAAACTGAAGATTTTATTAAATTTTTTAGTAATTCACGAAAATGTAACTCAGATCTCTGTATTAAATAGTTATAGTTTACAAGCGGAAATTGACCCCAACCGTCAGAGATGCCGAGTGGATCAGTCCTTGGTTACGCAACCAACTTAAAGCTCCTGCCAAGGCAACCGAAACAAACAAAAAGATAACAATTGTAACGAAATTGTCTCTACTTTGCATAGCGACTACGTCCCGGCAACGTTTACAGGAGGACTTGAAGCGTTACTCGAGGTAATTTTATTCAATGAGTAAACAGACAGCCTCCACTCGAAAAAGGCATTAGGTTTCAAGAAAGAATAAGCAGCAGTAATATAAAATGATCTGCTGACTTACGTTCTTTGTAAACAGAAAAGAAACGTTTGAGTGGGAATTGGGTCCATATCATGTCCAGAATCTGCAGCTCCCGGCTCACCTTCATGAATGGCCTCCTACGTTGGTCTTCTTTTGGCTAATGCTTTGGTTAATTTCTCGCAAGATCGATGATTCCTTTTTCCTTTCGTTAAGATTTCAACGTCTCGTTGCCCACACGGTGTCCTTTAAATCACCACTATGTTTATTAGAGAACTTACTTTGGAAAAATACTGGAGCACCCATCACGGTACGACTCAAACCCGGGATTTGTGTGTGTGTGTGTGTGTGTGTGTGTGTGTGTGTGTGTGTGTGTGTGTGTGTGTGTTGTGTGTGTGTGTGTGTGTTAGCACGCTCAAGGTGGAAATTGATTATACCAATTATCGGCAATAGGGTACAACGTTTGGATAATTGGAACGTTTGGACAAAAATTGTTCTTGTAATTCAGATTAACACATTTTTTTATTCCCAAGTGGTTAATAGCAAATTTAAAAATGAGCTATAGGAACAGCCTATCATGACAAGACCCCGACTCGGAACCATAAAATGACTTATAAATCACATTTTGAGAAGTTCTTAATATATATATATATATATATATATATATATATATATATATATATATATATATATAAAACGACCCCTCAAAAACTTAGATCCCAAGGAGATCAGTATCAGTGGTCATTAAAGGTCTGAATTTGTGTCTTACCTATTGTAGCTTCAAATAGTTCATTTTCCAATGGAAATCCACTAATAATGATTTAGAATTTCCATTTATCTTCAGATCATCAAGCTTAACAATAATTGCAAAACATTTGTTACACTAGACTTGTAAAAATCTTAAAGTTCAACAGCAAAATAAAAAAACTCCGAAACTGTGCTTTAACATATTGCTCTAAAAAAATTATATATAAATCCTTAATAAAAACTGAATATGTTTAATTATTCAGGAAAAAAGAGGATATTTATATTTATTGTCATTTATATTTATTATTATTATTGTTGGTTTGCTTTTAACAGCTAATTCAAAGTCATGGAATCTATAGTAAAAAAACCGATAGTGAAACAATCCCCACAGGAAAAGTTCGTTTTGACCAATTACTTAATTTTTAGTTGGTTGTGATCTCGTCAAGTGTGATCAGAACAACTACATTATTTTCATAATGTTTTATTCAGGGTTTGGACTACCTTCTGTTAAGTTAGGTTAAATTAGGCTGGGTAAAGTTCCGTAGAACTTGACGTTATTGTTCTAGGTAGTAGGATTACTACTTTTTAGTCTACGATTGTAAATGAATTGCTCGGTGCAGACCAGTAGCCTCTTACTGATAGTACATTTTTTCAACTTGAAAACATTTTATGTAAACTTTCTAACAGTGTTTCTTTTTCAAAAAAAACTTTAGCATTTTCAATTCATTTAATTTGAACAATTTTAAATACAAATTAACACATTTTAACGCTGATTACGATGGCGAAAATAGGTTTGCAATAAAGTTTAAGATGAAATGAGTGATTGATATCATTAAGTCCGCCATTTTGAACCGGATGACATGACATTAGTTAGGTAACGAACTTGTCCATGCTGCTACAAAATCAATACACACATTTTTTTAAAAATTGTTTACGACTCCATCTTGTTTACCTTTTACGGTTATGTGATAGTGTATTCATATTTTCAATGTAGGCCTGTATAACATGAAACCTTAAAATAATAACATTTGCAAATTTTAAACCTGATATACCTTTGTAAAAATCACATTTTCATAAGTGTGTAAAGAAAAAAATCATGAATTTTACGGTGGAAAGAGTTAATTTCCCTTATTTTTTACTTTAATAGAAGAATGGATTTTTTCGTGTATAATGTTAGTTTTTGAAAATTCGCTGCCACCAGGTCAGCAACATATAAATGGGTTCCGCTGTTATTTAGATTGTAAAAAAGTGTTCAGACAGACAAAACGTTTTGGACCCTGGACTGTATCCACTAAATATTCATATTGATGTTTAGTCCTTGACAATACTTACACTATACCGCTCGGGACTTACACATGAAGGTGTAACATGTTAGCATTTCTTAACAAAAGATGACCAAAGCAAGGACTAAACAAAACAGTTAAAAGCCATAAAGTTAATGCCTTACGCCCACTGCACCTCCAAGTGGGCCAAGGTCCGTAGTGGGGCTTCCCTGGTAAGATAACCATCTCGTGTTCTTTGTTTACCAACAATCCAAGAGCTGGCTGATTCGAAGGAAGCAATAGGCTACTGAATAATTATAAGACCTTTAGAAATAGTGATTCATACAAAACTATATGTTTTTTTTTCAATAGAAAACCTAATAGCATATATCCGTTGACACGCGAATGTTACGTTCACGTCATGGGAACATAATTTACACGTTTTTTAATCCGCCGTAAGAAACTGTTGAAATTTACAAGTTTTGTAAAAATGATTTTTCTGTTTTTGGCCTAAAAATTCAATATTAAGAATCTAATGGATAATTTCTAGTAAACTTCTATTGCAAGTAAGCTAACAGTAAGTAATAACATCATGGTATGTTATTACAGTTTATTAGGTGATTTCCCATTATCTCTATACACGATGTTTCGACAGTTCAAGAAACATTAACTCTCGATTAAATATCGTTCTCAAGTGCTTAACTTAAAACCTAACCATGCAACTAGAACATAAGCCTAGGTGCGTATCTAGAGAAGTCATTAACGTATTTAATCCATCATTAAATTTAACCTTTAATTAAATAATTTCAGTTTCTAGAACAACCATTAACTGTTAATCTAAAATTAAACTCTTATTAATTTAGTGTTAACCCAATATCGGTCAGTTAAATATTTTTATTGTGGATTAATAACCATTAATCTAACTTAACCTATAATTTGATATTAGACCTTATTTGCAATGAATTCATGAGTATAAAAAATTATGGTAACAGTAGTTCCAATGGAAAATTAACAGAAGTAATTGATTTGTTAAAGTATTACAACTTTAATTTCGTTTAATTATTTACCAATTGTGCCAGTTTTACCCAAAACATTAATAGCCTACTTAAAAACGTATAGCACAATGTAACTATGGAAACAAAAAGGTGAACCGTCAACATAACCTAAAAATTACAATATATGTTGTATATATTGAATATATAATTTTCCTCCAATTAATCTTTCTTTAAAGTTAATGAGAGGTTAACTGAAGATTAGTTAATGTATGACTAATACGAGGGATGTTCGGAAAGTAACCGCCGATTGGTCACTGTGGGCGAAGTAGTTGGGGCAGCGCTACGATCTTTGCGCCTGCGTACGCGGCAGATCCAGCCGTGGTCGAGTGAATGTTGTTTCTGTGCTAGTTTGTTTTTTATAGCGTTTAAAGATGTGTGCTGCAATAGAAAACCCCGCCAAATGTGAGGTAAGAGCTGTTATACGATATCTTACGGCAAAACAATATTCGGCAGCCGCTATTCATCGGGAACTTTGTGCCGTGTATGGACCAAGTGTAATGAGTGAAGGTGTTGTTCGTGAATGGGTTCGTTCATTTAAAGGTGAGCAAACAAACATCCATGATGAAGTCAGGAGTGGCAGACCGTCAGTGGTCAGTAATGAACTTGTCCAGAAAATTGATGAAAGAGTTCGTGAAAATCGTCGATTCACAATCTCTGAATTTTATGATGAATTTCCCCAAATTTCAAGGACTGTTTTGTATGAAGTAGAGACAGAGAAGTTAGGGTACAAGAAGTACTGTGCTCGATGGGTGCCCAAAATTCTTTCCAAGCACCACAAAAATCAACGAATGACCGCTGCAATGGACTTTCTCACTCGTTATGATGAAGAAGGAGAACCATTGCTAAACAGGATCGTAACAGGTGATGAAACGTGGATCAAGTTATGACAATCCTGAGACAAAAGAGCAATCTAAGGTTTGGGGCCATAAAGATTTGCCTAACAAGCAAAAAAAAAGCCCGGCAAGATTTTTCTGGCAGGAACCTCATGGCAACTGTGTTTTCGAATGCTAAAGGGGTGGAATGGTTGTTGGTGGAATTTATGGAACGGGGAACGACGATTAATAAAGATGTGTACTGTCAAACGTTGATAAACTTTAAAGGGCCATACAAAACAAACGTCGTGGTATGCTGACTCCCGGTATTGTGTTTTTGCACGATAAAGCTCGACCTCACTCTGCTCAGGCAACCAAGGATCTTCTGGGGTAGTTCCAATGGGACGTATTCAAGCAACCGCCTTACAGCCCAGATCTAGCCCCCAGCGATTACCATCTCTTCATGCATATGAAGAAGTGGCTTGGATCTCAGCGCTTTGATGATGAGGAGGAGCTGAAAGAAGCAGTCACAGGCTGGCTCAAGGCACAGGCGGCAGACTTTTATGCTGAAGGGATTGGAAAACTAGTTAAAAGATATGATAAATGTTTGAATGTCTTTGGAAATTATGTCGAAAAATAAGGGAAAGAAGTAGCTTTAAGATGTATATAATAATTTTTTTTAATGTGGTATTTTTTTTATTTAATGTGGTATTTTTTTTATAATAAATCGGAGGTTACTTTCCGAACAGCCCTCGTATTTTCTAAAAACAGAATGCAAAATTTGAGTAGCAATTATTTTAATATAACATTTATTATTGATCATTAAGTAAATGTTCTAGCAAACAGGCTGTATGTCTATTTAAAATACTTAACAACTTAAAAACAAGGTAAATCCCTGAATGGTCAGATCAGAAATAAAACTAAGACTTGTGATTTTGTATTGGAAATTACATAACCTATCAGATATTCTAAAATGCATTCAGTCATTTGTATTGGCTAATCGGACAATAAAAAAAGCTGGTCTCAAAATAAAAAAATATTTTATACTTTTTTAAGTGGATTTAATGTTTTTTATCAAAATTGTCTCAAATGTACCTTTTAGGAATTCAGATGATACAAGATGTAGGCCTATTTGTTCTTATTCTTCCAGAAAATTGTCAGTTTGAAAGCTATCTAAAATAAACTTTTCTTCTTTCTTTTTTACGACTTCTTTTTATTATAACTTGCTAATTTCAAATTTTGAGTAACGATTCAATTAAAAAAACTTAACAAATTCTAATTTTTTTAAATAAATTAACAGATGTTGATTTTCAGAGAATTTCCTTTGGAAAAGGAGTCGAGTGGCCAACATGGTAAAAACCCAGGCAAAATACCTTGAAAGGAGCACCGATCCTGACCTCAATATTACTTTTGTGGTATCTTTCAAAATGTGTGTGTGTGTGTGTGTGTGTGCGCGTGCGCGCGCGTGTGTGTATTTGTTTAACACTTTAATAATCACAATTTTGGTTCAATTTGATTTAAACCTTCTCAAATCTTTTTTAAAAAACAATGTTTTCTCTTACATTTACTGAAAATCAGATTTCGCCATCGCAATCAGCGTTAAAATGTGGATAAATTAACATTTCATATTTTCAAAATTCAATTAAAATATGAAAATTAATTGGACAGCGGTATTTTTTTAAAAATTAAACGCTATTATTTGATTTTAACGGTGATTGTGATGGTGAAAGCAGATTTTAAAAACAAATTGAGACAGTTTATTTAAAATTTTGAATCCAAAACATTTTACCAAACTGGAAATGTAAATAAATAATGAGAGTAAAACACGTGACCACAAAACTAGTCACGTGTGAGTCACGCGAGATGACGTGAACCAGTTTTGTAGATCGTTAAAGAGGGACAATACAGAAAGGAGGTCCTGGGATTGGCACTGTACTTAAATATTGCCAAACTGGCCGGACTAAATGTGAAAGTACACTATCTTAATGTAGTGTAAAGCCGAACTGACCTCGTCGCAACGGAAACGCCCGAAGCTAGGAACACATGTGTCGTTTCCGTTCGTACTTCGGAATAGGGATCAGCTGATTATCGATACAGTTCTTTTAATCGAAAACTGAAGTATCAAGAAGTTCACAACGAATTGTTTATTTTCGTCAATTTCCACCCGAACTGTATTTTTTCATAATTTTAATGGTTTTTCATAAAATCATGTCGGGTTAGGTTAGCTTTGCTTATCATTAGGTCGTAAAAACAGCGGGCACACATTGTTCCTAGACTTTCGCAAAACACACCCGGGTCATCGAAACAGTCCTCGAAACTTTGACCCTGCGATGCTTCTACGCATGCGCGAGGGCGCCGGTAATTTGAATGTCACGCCAGGTTTCCCACACATGTCCTTGAACGTATTTGTTTTGTGGAAGTACGGGTTATTCAACAAAAACCTCTAAACCGATGGCAATGAATCTTGAAGGTTTGTAAGTTTAGGTTTTCTTCTTCATCTTATGAATATCTTATTACAGAAGAAGATAATCTATTCCTCTGATCCTTGCTGAATGGGACACAAGAAACTATCTCGGCCACCATAACAAGAGAAAGAAAGCTGAAATTTATTAAACGTGACAGAAAGTGTGCACGATTATATTTTCCCCACGAATTTCTATTAAATAACCAAAAATGGAGCATTTTGAGAACAATAAAACGGCAATATCTCGGCGACCATAAGACCTAGGATAGTAAAATTAATTACCAAGATTAATGCAGTTTTGTGTGTCGGGAAGGTGTGTAGGGCTGCCTAGGAGATGACAATTTTTGAAATAATACTTAAAATAACTAGCACTACTCATTTGTTTTGAGACTTAAAACGCATATAAAATAAGCGTAAAAATTTATTCCACCTTAGATAAAAAATCGCTTAATATTCTTAATTTTTAAAACTTTTGTAAAACTTACTCCATTTACATAACTACTTATAATTTTTTATATATTGCTGCAGTTACTCCAGTTGCTTTGCCCTTACCGTTAACGCTGATCCCTCGTCCTTATTAGCCTAAGCAAGTCCAGTGAAGCGTCACAATAGTTTCTCGACCACGTTTTGATCAATTTTAGGGTCGAGAAATATCTTTCTACTGTTGCAGTTAACGCAAGAAGAGAAGAGAGAACCAACATAAAATATCTAACTGATTAACCCCGTTATCACCCTCAGTACAAGCATTTCAAAGTGCACAAACGTACATATGTACGTACGGACAAAACTTCATGTACATACAAAGCTGAGATTGGGATAATGTGACGGTTTTCGGAACCCTTAGAGACCTCAAATGACTCTTTGACTCTTTTCCTTGAAGCTACGATACTCTTCTTTAAGGCAATCAAATCGGATCTTTTACATTTATTTTTTTTTGTCTCAGGAGTTTTTTTGCAATTAGTTTAAACTAGTGGGCCCGAGCGACCTTTCGCAGTTAATAGGAAAAAGAAACAAATAAAATACAACAATGTATAACAATAAGTTCTTAGTTATTTTAAAGCAATGTCATTCATTATATTTAGGTTATTTAATACAATAGGCCTTACTTTGTTCTGCTTTCGTATTTAAAACTATAACCTATAAAATTAATTACTAAATTCTAACATTGAACCTTCTTAAAAGATTTAAAAATTAAACACTCTAACCGAATATTACACTGTGTACTAAATTAAGCTACAGTGTTTAGTGTTTACTAAAAGCAGACTAATTTATTTAATAACATTTACTTATTAGAACTGACCTAGATTGTCTTACCGACGCTAATTTCAAAACTGATTCAGTCAATGAACGAAAAGGAAAAGAGGTTAGGACGTCTTGTATTTTTTGTGGAATTGAACGTCAGTATTTACTGTTTACTAAAAACAGAATATTTTGTTTAAAAAACATTTAGATATTAGTACTGGTCTAGATTGTCGTACCGATTTTATTTTCAAAACTGATTCAGTTAATAATTATTTAATCTTTGGATATAGTCATAATTTAAATATTACTTTCAACAATGCTTTTTAGCAGTCAGCTGATCTAGTGCACACAATTATTTGTCACCTATGCTTGCATTATGCTGCTCTCTCGCAGCGACAATGTTTACTAATCCTGGAATTTCGTGTTACAGACCTTTTATCAGTTTTCCTTTATTGTAAAGCCTTAAAGTACAGGAACGAGACGTGAGAGTTCCCTGACGTTCTGACAGATGTGTAGGGACCCCGTATATTTAGTTTCAATGATGCAGGTTCGTATTTTTAGTACAAAACCAATCGGAATGGTTAGTGTAGTAATATATGAATGATTTAGAGGCCAAAAATCAAGCTTTTTTGTAAAGTTCACTGAACTGAAATATTTCGGTTTCTTTAGCATACAAGAGGTGGAAATTCGGTAAGCATAGCTTTAAAGGAAGAAATAATTAGCTAATATTTCCATTAGAACACGCTAAGATTCAGACCGGGACCTTGAAATTAGCCCGATCCTATCTTCTAGATCACTTTTTGAGAGGATAGTAAATATATATATATATATATATATATAGGCCTATATATATACTTTATATCAATTAACAAGTATTAATGAATTTTTCAATTTATTACCATGTGTACACATGGTACCATACATGATACCATGTGTGTGTGTGTGTGTGTGTGTGTGTGGTAATAAATTGAAAAATTCGTTCAGCAATTTCAAAATACGCGTTCAATTCAAATTTTTAAAAATTCGTAACTTTTGTTATACATGTTTTTTTGCAAGCTGATTTCATAAATGTTAAAAAACTGCATGAATTAGCATTTTGAATTTTTAAAATCCGTTGAAATTAGCAAATTTAGTTTTGATGGCGGTCGGGGTTCATTTTCGTATTTTCTATGCAATTTGGACGTTTAAAATGTTAATATGTTCAGATTTTAATTGTGATTGTGATGGTGAAATCAGAATTTCAGAAAATGATAAGGTAAATATGAAATACTTTTTGAAAATTCGCTTCTGTCACGTCCGAAAAACAGACGCGCATAATTATTTATTTTTGTATCAATATTTTGATTGGCTCGAAATAGGGTTATTTTGAACAAAATTAATACGGACATATCTAACAACTGTTAAAAATAAGGAACTGAAATTTGCAGATAGATCGTTGGACGAAATATGTTTTCGCCGAGATTTCAAAAGTGAAACTATTTTAAAAATCAACATACAGACAGACAATAAATTTGTGTTTACCGGCGCAGATAACCTTTGACACTGTTCAGTGCGCATGTCACGTTTGTGATCAACTGACGAGTTACGCACCAAGGCCTTCCACATGATGATAGGGTAGGCTGACGTCTTCAACAATAATTCTTTTTGTTGCAGTTTTGAATAACAAATTAGATTAGATACTGTAACCTTCTTCCATTCATTCGTACTTTTAGGAAAAACCCAAAAATTAAAAAAATCATGAATTGTAAATGCGTCTTTTATTGTGAACTATGAACTGTGAACAAATTCGATTTTCTTGGAATGGTCGTTGTATGGCCAAATACTCTAGATCATTATATCACTTTTGAAACAGACAGGTGCCTGATGAAACAGCCGTTTAGATGGGCAGTAAATTACTGTTGCCCTGGTAGTAAACATGCGTTATAAAAATTATATAGTAAATAAGCTATTGGGACAGTCATTATGATAAGACCCAGACCCAGGACCTTGAAATGAGCAAATGTGTGTGTGTGTGTGTGTGTGTGTGTGTGTGTGTGTGTGTGTGTGTGTGTGTGTGTGTGTGTGTGTGTGTGTGTGTGTGTGTGTGTGTGTGTGTGTGTGTGTGTGTGTGTGCGTGCGCGCGAGAGAGAGAGAGGGGAGGGAGGAGGGAAAAAGAGAGTGTGTGTGTGTCTGAATGAGTGAGTGAGAGAGAGAGAATGCGCACGCGAGTGCGTTTTAAGTGCAATTTGAATCCTAAAAATTAAATTGTATTTACTTGTAATTTTGTTTACTTAAGTAAACGTTTTTTGATAATCTGATCTCACTCTTCGTAATCAGCATTGAAATCTACACAGAGTAGCGTTTTAAATATACGAAATCAGTTGAAATTAAGAAAATTAATTTGATGGAGGTCAGGGTTCGTTTTAATGTTTTCAATGTAATATGAAAATTTAATAAGCTAATAATTTAACTTTTTAAATTTGACTGAAAGTCGTGAAACGCGTTAAACAATAGAATTTGAAATTAGTATTTTTAATTTTCACATTCCGTTGAAAATACTAAAATGAATTTGACGTCGGTCAGGTCTCATTTTCGTTTTTTTCGATGTTATTATAAAATGTATGGTCTAGTGTTCATTTATGCTGATTTTAATGCTGATTACGATGTTGATATCAGATTTTAACGCTTATTGTGATGTTGATATCAGATTTTAACGCTTATTGTTATGTTGATATCAGATTTTAACGCTGATTGTGATGTTGATATCAGATTTTAACGCTGATTGTGATGTTGATATCAGATTTTAACGCTGATTATGATTTGATATCAAATTTGAATGCTGTTTATGATGTTATCAGATTTTAAATGATTGTAAGTTAGCAAGAAATGTTAGAAATTCGCTTCCATTACATCAGCAGGACGCTGTTTGCCGTGACTATATGTTTTTGAAAATATGATTTCACGATTTTGATAACGTTAAATAAATGAGTATTTTAAATTTGATTTCAAAGCACATTATGATGGTGAATCACAATTCAAAAAAATTAGACTATAAAATGAAAAGTTATGATTTGTTCAGAAATTTTTTTTATGATGCCATTTTGAAAGGGTTGAAAGGATTACCAAGAGGTTACCAATATAGATTTAATTGCAAATTTTGCATCAAATCGGACCAAAATTAATGTATAGGTTTTAACACACGTATATGTAGGCCAATATATATACACCTCAAAACGTGTTTTAGAGGTTAGGATTGACATTCATTTATCTGGTCTCCTCTTCAGAAGCTCCTAAGGGATTCGCTAAAACAGTCACGTTTTTCGCCTTCTACTGTAGGCTTTGATATGTTACCAGAAAGGCGTTGTAGCAGAACCGCCACAAGCAACTCATAGTTTGCTGAACCCTTCTCCTTGACGCCTGAGAAACAATGTAGCAACCGCAGATCGTTGACGCGACCTGATTTAAATGTCCAATCTGTGATTCATAATTAAGCTCAAAACCGATTCTGTGTTCGCAACATCGAAAACTGTGTCAAATTGTGCAATCTTCCTACGCGGGAATCCCACATTTTGACCTACACCGACTGGAACCGCCTTTTGTGGAGTTAATGAAATACAGTATGCCACTTGTAAAAAAGCTTCGTTCGTAACTGTACAAAAATAATCGCTGCACGCAGCTGTCTCGCTGATGGAAACAAATTATAACTTTCACTACCATCATATGAACGAACAATACGCGAAAATCAAATTGATTTTGTTAATAGGCCTAAGTAGTTTAATCAAGTTTGTTGTGAACAAAATCTATTCAATCGTTTCAAATCTTAAAATTTCTTTACTGTTAAGTTAAACTTTTTGAAAGTCTGAATAAATTAGCATTTTAAATTTGAAAGGAATTTTGTTGGCTAACGAGCTTGCCCACACTACTTACTATCGCCTATTACTAGTACCAATTTCATTTTACAGTAACGGAAAGCTATGAACACAACGGAAACCAAAGGTTGCCAACATTTTAAAGAAATACAAAAATATGTATTTGGATACATCTTTTCAGAGGTTAAGACTTGTGGATACAGGTTTGACAATCCCAAACTACCCTAGGTGGATCTAACCTTTGTTCATTTATCTATTCTTATAAAATATATCTTGGGCAGAATACAACTCAGGAATATCTTGGAGCTCATTACTTGGCCCTGTTGTTTGAAGGTACATGTGAACAGGCTTGGTAACTACCATGGAGAAACCGTATGTAGGTTATGTAGCAAAGAGCAGGATAATACAGGACACATAATTTACAATTGTGAGGCTGTTAGCAGAAGGCTAAGGGTTTTGGGTTTCCAGAACCCTAGGGACCTCCAATAGGATGAGATAGTAATGGATATTTGGAACTTACTAAGGACATCAATCTGCTGAACTAGTATTTAAGAGGTATAGTTGTACAATAGGTCTGTCAATCGCAGTGCCTAGGGTTTTATAATCTCTTCCTCTAGTATGTAATCGACCTATCTATCTATTCTTGAGTTAAATCTCTTAATTTCAAATCAAAATGGAACAGCTAAATAGCCTAAGGCTTTGTGATAAGGGAGAGCTTAACTTAAGTTTGCTAACACTTCAAACTGGACTCCAAATTTAATCTAGATTAGCTATATATGCTGGATGCTGGACTCCAAATTTAATCTAGGTTACCTACATATGTTGGATACTGAAGTTCAAATTTAATCTATGTTACCTATATATGCTGGATACTGAACTTCACAATAGTCAGACGTTAAACACAAAAAAAAAAAAAAAAAAAAAAATCAAATTTAATCAAGGTTACCTATACATGCTGGATACTGGACTTCAAATTTAACCTAAGTTATTTATGCTTAGAGATAGACCTAGGTTATCTCGTATGCTGGATACTGGACGCCAAATTTTATTTAGGTTATCTATATATGTTGCATACTGGATTTCAAATTTAATCTAGGTTACCTATATATGCTGGATACTGGACTCCAAATTTAATCTAGGTTACCTATATGTGCGGTGTTCTGCACAGACATTTTTTCCCTAGATACTTGTGAGATTTGGATGGCTGGAAACAAACCCTCAAGTCCAGAAAACCCTGGTGAACGTGTAAAAATGGACCTAAGGAGTGAAAAAATAGCATAGAGAGAGCTGTATATAATTTCACAGAACCATCAAGCAGTGAATTCCAGCAGACTGTAGAAACCTCAAGTAGAAGAAGTGAGAGGTGAAGATAAAATTCTTAAATCAGTAAATCGAATACTTATCTCAAATCAGGCAGGCATTTGTAAATATTCAAATGTCTGTTGAGAGTTCAAAGGCGCAAATTGAGAAGAGAGAATGTTGGAGCAAAGGGGCTTTTATTAAACTAGAAGCAAAACCTCCAAACCTTGAGCATCAGAAATACAACCATTACAGAACTCATAACTAGTCTATGTTATGCTAGTTTAAAATGTCTTGTTGGCCTATCATATAAATGATTGGTCTGGTCTTAGTAAATGTTATATCACTGGAGATGACACGAATTGGTGAATTTTGATGTTACCAGGCTGCCTATTCATCATTTAGGTTTGGTTTTCTTACATTTAGGTAACATTTTTCATTTTATAACATTTTCTTTTTAAAATACTCTAAAATCTATCCTCAAATCTGTTTTTCTCCTTTTCTCAAAATCTGCTTTAACATTTTTGATTATATTATGTAGTGCATAAGTACTTAAACAATAAGTAATATGGGTCGCTATATCCCTACATATCTGGTTTTCGGAGCTAATATTTTGGTCCTATATGAAGATTCATTGGCCTTATTGTAAAAAATTGAATGTTAAATAAAAAAAAATTATGACTTTTTAGTAAATCAAAAAAGCAAATCGTCACTGCCATCGAGTTTGTTTTCTTTTTCGATTTACTTTGGAGCTGTAAATTTCTTTTATTTCAAATTTAGTGTTCTGAGTTATGCATCTTCATAATGTCATAAACCTAAGACCAACATTTGAACAAAATCTGTTGAAATTATTTTCGTTTTTTTTTTTAAAGCTTCCGAACTTATTTTTGGGGGATATAATGGGAAAGTTTTTACAATGTTTTGCACATTTATTTTTTAAAAACTTAATTGGCTAGTAAAAGATTGTTTCAAATAAGCATCAAACCCTTTCAATAATTACTACATTGCAATGTTTTAGTTAATTAAACTGCAAAAAAAATTTACTTTTCCAAATTAATTACGAATTAGTTCATTTAGTTAAAGATAGCAGTAATTTACTGACATTTTTCAGAGCACCCATGTGCCTCGTAATAAATTTTTAAAAAATCATAACTCACAAATTAATTAACTGAACTGACAGTTCGGTACTAAACTAAATTATGTTTTGTTTCATTTAATCAAAAATGGTAAAGTTGAAATTAAGTTTTTGGGATATAACAAAAATTGAAAGACTCTATTTATCGTTTTCGGAAGTGAAAATATTTCTTTCGTTCATTAAATTTCACGCAAAAACTAAAAGACAAATATTAACCATGTGCTTTAAACTTTTTTCAATGAATTTCATAAATTTATTTACTACATGTGTAGAAACCTACGTCAAAGTTTTGTAAAATACTACAGTAATTTTTTATACTCAATAAAGTTTTTAATTATGCCGCTAGGGGCAGCACTTAACACGTCATGCTAATCAAGTAGGCTCTACAGAAACGAAATGTAATAACTATAGTTTACACTTTTACCACTAGATGATAGACAAATATACATTTTAGCTTTTTAAATCAAAATATTGTAGGTTTGTACTGAAATAATGAAAACATGAAAAGTAAAGTGGAATTTTGAAAAACTGCAAAACAGTGTTTAATTGTACTACCCATGCCAATACTTTACATTTTTAACCATTGTATTAATTTCAAAATGGCAACAACAGATTTATTTATTTTAGACAGAAGTAACATGATTGTGTGTGTGTGTGTGTGTGTGTGTGTGTGTGTGTGTGTGTGTGTGTGTGTGTGTGTGTGTAGTTGGATGTTAAACAAAAAAAAGTGTGTGTGTAGTTGTGTTAAACAAAAAAAAATGTGTGTGTGTGTCAATGAGCATAGCTAAATTAAACAAACTGTTCACTTTAAATGGTTTTTGGCACATGTTTATAGTCTGACCAAGCTTTGGGATATTTTTTTATAAGTTGCTATAACCAACTATGGATTAATGATGACATAAATTTAAAACTACAAGATAAAACTCAACTTCTTTCTTTAAAACTATTTATTTATATACTAAATTAAATAAAATGTAACATATTAAATAAGATAAATTTAAATATATATTATTTTTGGCTATTGAAGTGACATTTTGACATTTTTTAAAATTTGTATGAATGAAAACTTGTACTTTGTATAAAACATTTTAAAATGTTATTTAAATATATTTTGTATTTCTTACTACAAATTTACTTTTAATATATTGCAATATGTATCATAAATTAGGACTCATTGAAATTTTCAAAGTACAAAACTAATATGCGTATAAATTATAACAAAATACAAATGTTTCATTACTTAATTTATCAACATTAATTTAACACAATAAATATTACTAATTCTTAGAACTAGTACAACTACTAGTTCTTCTAGTTCTACTAATTCTTAGAATGCTACAACTACTACGTTTAGCAACAACTCTTAGCCCTGCTCTATAACAGGAAAGTATAACCGCTAGGAGCGCTAACAAATTGTCAAGATGTTGAATCATTGAGTTTCCAATCTCCTAGTTTTACAATCTGTGGTCGTTGTTGCAATCTGTAGTCCTTAGCTGCCATCACAGAACACTGCTGTTTCGTTTCAAACGTTTTAGTTTCAGTTAGAAAGTAAATGCGTGAAGTTCATGTTGGTTTTGTGTGTATCTTTGAGTGTTTATTCTAATGGGAGTAATTAAGTGATTGTGCGTGTCCAAAGTTATGATAGTTTTAGTGTAAATTATGGGCAATTCACAAAGTCCTAAAGCAGAAGAGCCGCCACCTCCTGTGGATTTACCGAGGTCTCACAATGTCCGTGCCAGCATTAGATCTAAATTACCTATGCCAGATCAAAATGAATTGGAAAAAAGGTTCACGAAAGTTTTGGTAAGTATACATTAAATCACTTTTATAACTTTCATGCATTTTGAAATTGTTAAAACACCTATATCGGTAAAAATGTTCAATGTTTACAAGTTCCTACCTGAAAAAGAAACATAAGGCTTGCAGTAATATCTTGTAAATTCTTGTTAAATCGAAGTAGCTAGTTTTATACAATTATTTAATTATCAAGCAGTAGTATTTAATTATAAATTATTTAAACAGTAATACATCAACAGTTTAATAGTTATTTAACTACTTTATTTACAGTAATATTTTTTGTTTTCACAGTTTTTTTAACCTACATTGCATTTTTATTTTGTTTTAATAGTCCAATGAAGTTTTGTTTCGTCAGTATAAAAAATGACTTACCATTTTTGTATTATTTTTATTCGATTCAGCGTGACACTTTTCTCCTCAAATATACACTAGCATACTAACTGAAAGCCTCAACTGTTATAGGCTTAGCTAAAAAAACTTAGTAATATCTAGTCATTGAAACTAAGAAATTTGACATAAAATATTGCTTTAGGCTATTCATTAATTTTTTTAGTTGCAGGAATGGAATTTTGAATTAATGCTGTAATTTAGTAATTGGGTAGAAAACATATTTTGGTATTCTCAAAAACTGATAGAATAGTGATTTTTATATTATTATTATTATTTGTTTCTTTAATCGATAATTCTAAGCCATTAGGCAAAACAAAAGTTGTTAATTTTGTGACAATAATTTTGTATCAAATCTATATCCATAAAATCAAAACTCCACACTGTATCTGTGTTTGCCCGGATTAAAATTCTAAACTACCTACAGTGTGAATTGTAATAAAATTTTGCATACATATTCTTTAGTTACTGCATCACTTTTCTATAATTTCAGTTGTCAAATTGAAGTAGGCCTAATAATTAAATGCTTACTTAACGCTTTAATTATTGCAATGCAGCTGTAGACTATAAGGACAAGTCAGCAGATGCTAGCTTTAGCTTGAAATACTAAGTTATCATCAATCTGTGTTTTGATTTGATTAAATATTGTTTGTTTGATTTTACTTGCCTGTCAACATTTCTCATTGACATTGACATTAACAACATACATCTTAAGCATGAGTATTCAGCTTGTTAAACATAATTTTAATCATTCAGTTGCAAAAATAATATATTGCACTTTAATACTTATACATATAACCAGTATAAGTTACATAATTATAATTATACATAAGTATAATTACACTCCAAAATTTTATTCTGTTAAAAAAAAGAATTATCAGAACATTTATTTACAAATAGATTAGTTAATATGGTAAGCCAAAGGTACTGCAAAAAGAAGATCCGAAAAATCTTTAATTTATTATACATTGTGCGAGTGTCTAAATATTTTTAATTTCAAGTTTACATTCCAAACACAAATATGTTTGGATTGATTAACCAAAGTTTAAAAAAATGTATCATTATTTAAGTTTGAATTAATACACCTACTGATTAATGTATCGAAAAAGAGCAAATCCAAGTTTGCCATTTTTCCATGACAGCTGCAAGATAAAACTCACCTTAGTAACAATTGACTTATATGGTAGGTCTAATTAAATAAGCTGTACTTTATGTCAGTTAAGATTAATTACTTCAGCCTCTGAGCACTGGTCTTACTTTGAATGAACCTCAGGGAGAGGCATATGAAGCTCAAAAATGTTGACCAAATCATTATTTAGACTGTCTAGTCTATATAGGATAAATATATGAATGAGGAAGTAAGAATAAGTTTGACTTTCTAATCAGTGTCTTCAATAGATACAAGCATGTATTTCCAGTTAGAATTTGTATTGGACATCACTTCAAATAAGAATTACAAATAATTTGTTTAATCCAAATAGCCTTATCACTTAATGTGTGGCTTAGGATTCATATTAACTCCAAACACCAAGTATACTATTTATTTACAATACACTTTCATAATTTGTTTACTAATTAACAAAGCAATGGCTGTGTTATATCCATCAGAGAGATATTTTAAATGTAAAATTAACAGTTATGTCATTAGTTATAGCAGCATAGGCTAGGTCAAAATAAACATTAAAATTTTGTTGTTAGCTACAGATTAAATTAGGCTAATTGATTAGTCTTGAAGCTATGTTTGAAAAACATTTTACTGTTTAGGAAGTTATCTGTAGAAGTGGAGACATCTGTACATAATGACTAAATTATCTTAGGACCATGTTATTCAAGTTAACTTTAAGAAACCATTATGAAAATAAATGAAACAACAAACTTTCTCACATAAATACTAACAATTAAAAATATAAGAAAAATTTGATTGGGCTGTTTACACAAAATCGTTTGTCAGACTTTGATCATATGTTAAGAATCTTAACTCAAGGTAGAAAAACTATTGTTCGAGAGTAAACAAAAAAAAAAACTAGATGGTCAAAGTTTATTTATTTTTTTCCTGTTTAGGCCTACTCCAAAACTGAAATTTCCTTTATTCTAAATGTTCTGGAATGACTTGAGTTATGACGTCTTCATATCTGAGCAAAATCTGTTGTGGAGTTTAACAGTTTAATTTTGGAAAATTAAGCGATTTTTAATTTTTTTTACACTTCCAAACTATAATTTTGTGGGAAGGCCTATATAGGGACCCATACATTTTTTTTTTTTTTTTTTTATCCTTACGGAATACATAAATCAAAGCATTAGAGCTTATTTTGAGAAAATCCAATTTTTAACTGTTATTTAACCAAAAACCCTTGTTTTGGAAATTTTAATAAATTATCCCGAGATAGGAGCAAATCAGATCTACATGCCAAATCAAAATCGGACAGTCAGTTTAAAACCCAGTTAGTTCAATTTTTTCACAAGCGCTAGTTTTTGTTTTTTACTTTGCACTGTGAGAAAATATTTAAAAAATGAAAAATAAGAATTTTAGGCCTAAAAGCTATTGGGTTCAAACTAATTATTAAAGTTATATAATGGTAACATACATTTTAGAATGGACTACAGTTGTAAAACTCTATTGTTTTTAATCAGTAGGGTTATTTTCCTGTTAGATTATTTTAAGCATGTCATTTTGTTGTAAGAGGTAAAAATCTAAAAATTGTGTAGGTTTGTAAATGAATAAATATTGTCAACCATAATTTCACTTTCCTTATATTTGATGTCCAGATATTAGACTTTCTCTAGGAATTCAGGTAGAAGCTATATTATGATACTGTAAAACAGTAGGCTAGTGGGAAAAGTAAAAGTTTAGTTTTTTCAAAGTTAAGTGTAGGCCATCCATGAAATTATAATTTAGTGGTTTTATAGCTTGGCTTAAGTAAACCATGAAATCAAGTTAGTAGCCTAAACTCTGACCTAGTTTTTACCTTATTATTAAATTAGTGTTTGTATACCATGAATGACTGAAATTGTTTTAGGTTAGTAGTGTATATTTCAGTATCAAGTAATTTGTACTTAAAGAGAAACTCATTCTTATTGTTAAACTTCTACAGGTACATTTTAATTAAGTATTAGGTTAAATTTAAAATAGTAGGCTCTAAATACATTTTTATGCTTAAAAAAATTGAATTATATTCAACTGTCTGAATACCCGTGCTTTACTACAATTTTTTAATTTGTATTGTTAATGTCAGTAAAAAGTGTTGAGGTTATATTAAAAAAAACGACCTTATAGTATCTTAAGTGTAAGTATGGAAAATTTCATAACAATCCATTAACGAAAATAGTCTAGATGTTTATTCTGTTATGGACAAACATACATAGGTACTTTTGATTTTACAGATAGCCTATATAGATAAGCTACCATAGATTATGGTACATTTTATAAGGATAAAGTTATTTCTCTAAAATACTATTGTAGCCTATACAATTAAATTTAGTTCTTAAATTACTTGCAGGAGTTATTCAACATGAAATAAAGCCTCAGGTTTGCATAACATTAAATTGTGTGAACTAATTACAAAGTCTATTGTTTATTTTTCTGATTGACAAACCATGACATAACCAGCTTATCAGAGTTATGTATGCTTTCTGCTAATTAGGAAGATGATAATTTTGTTTACAGAGTGTCTTTTTGATGGCTAAGGCTAATAATAGGCCTAACAATATTGTTGAATTGATAAGACAACAATTAGTGTAGGCCTGTATTTAGGAACATTGATCCATATTGTAGTTTTTAAATTCTTATCAGGCCTAGCCTATTATATTTTTTTACAGTTCAACTTTAATAAGAAATAGCCTGCAATAAATCTAAACAGAATGATTCTAAACTTTCTACTTAGTATATTGTAAATATGCTAAATGATATTTTAAAATCTCCACACCTTGTTTTTACAAAATTTGTTTTAAACTTGTCAAGGGTTTTCAACAGTCTGAGTCTAAGCCAAAGTCAATGCACTGTACCAATATAGTAGTTAATTTACAATTTTACCAACAAACTGCAATTTGAAAATGAGTTATTGGAGTAGCTTATTTATATTGATAAATTCGGGTCTGGGATCATGTATGTATTTTTTATTCTAACCTCTACAACACAATTTTTTACTTAAAAAATGTATATGTAAACTGTGTGTTTAGCATTGTAGTGTTGCAATTTTAACGCGATTTGATTCAAATGACACAAGAATTAATTGTGGTTTCAATACTTTAAACATGTTTGTTACCCTGTAAAAACAGTTCAATACGCTTTGAAATAATTATAATTTAAAATAATAAAATTTTATTTTAATGTTTTTTTACTTAAGTTTATTAAGTATTTTTTTATTATTGTAGTAATTTTAAATTTACACTTTAACATTTCATATTTTTTATAATAGACCTACTAAAGTATAACCTTAAATGTCTGTTTATGTGAGATTTATAAAGAATTGAACACAGAAAATGTGTTTATTGCACATTTATGTAAACAAATTGTGTCTTCCTTGCATTTAGTAGTACACAGTGGAAGAACAACCGTGTTTAGGATTTTCAAAAACCATATAGGGTAAAAACAAAAATATAGACCTAGTCAGAGAAAACAAACAATGGTGAATTTTGGACTCAGTACGTAGACATGAATGCCTTCTTGAATATCTTCATCTCAAGATCTACAAATATAGATTGTTCAATTTTGTAAACAGTTAAATACAGTAATGAACAAGGAGCATTTTCTTGTCTGCCGAGGATAAGATTAGTCTTATCAAAGGTCAGAAAACATATCAAAACTATTGGAATACAGAATGCGGTCGGAATGAACGTATATTAAAAATATTTGCATACACAATACGATATATTCAGTTTTTTGCCAACATATTAAACATAGCTGCAATAAACAGTTTTGTACTAGCCGTGTAAAAACATTGATCAGGCTACATTGAAACTTAAGTTATTTAATACTTCACTTGGTTTCGGTTAAAATAGGTTATGAATAATTGCACTATGCAGATATCACGAATATAATTACAAAAAATTAACAAAAAAAAATTACAAATTCACGTGGAAAAGTATGGTAACCAAGTTCGTTTATACGTTTCAAAATGGATGATACACTATTTAAATTAGTTTTTAAATTTTTTTTTTTTTTTGAAAACATTATTTCACTGTAATTTTCAGTGTTAAAATCTGAAAAAATGTAATTCAGATTTAATTGAATATTTTTTAAATCAAATTATACTTAATCATGAGATAGTTTGTCATATCTAGTTCAATAATTGTTTTTTACTTGAATGTCCGTCTTCCTATATGTCTGTGCACATCTTGGGAGACTAAACTGCTCGGCCGATTTTGATGAAATTTTGCTTGCAGATCTGGTTTGCCTATAAGCCCTATCTCATGATAATTTTTTGGCCCTTTTGTTCAAAAACCTTGTTTTAACCAAAAAATTTGTAGGTTTATAAATTGCTGTATCCCCTGAAAGTTTAGTTTGAAAACTGTCTTCAAAAAAATGGGAAAATCAGTCAAATTACTCGGCATCAGATTGTCAGATTTTGTTTTTGGTCAGTGCAGCAGGTTTGAAATAAACGAAATTACTGTTTAGGAGTTAACCGAAAGATACAAACGAAATTAAACCCCGAACTCGATCAAAATTTTGTTTTTGATTTATTCTTAAAATAATTTACTCTTTCATCTCAAATTTAGTAGCCTAAATAGACTGAAGTGAATGATGAATCTTTATTTGATATTGCAATTTTTAAAAATTAGGGTTTTTCAAAAGAAAAAATGTTTTGGATAGAATTTTTGTAGGGAAATATTTGTAAGTGAGAAGGTAGTGTAGTATTTTTGCACCATTTATTCCAAGTGAAATTGGCTAATGAAAGTGTAGGCCAACATTTATGATACCTCCGACCAGCAGTCATTATATTTGGTTAATTCAAATGAAATAGGTCTTGGCCAATCAATGTTTGAAATGCCTATTTTTACGACACACGCTAAGAACCGTGCGATTGTTCTTAATTGCCACTTTGTAACCTTTAACCCAAGAATTCCTAGCATTTGATTATTAAAACCGTATAGCTCGTCTTATCAGTAAATTAATTCCGAGTTCGGACTGTTGCGAGTTTTACGAAAATTTCATAGTTAATCACGCTGTGCAGTGCAAGTGTTTCCTGTCAGAATTTAGGACTTTACTTTCTCACATATCTAGAATGTATGGTGATAGAAAATATTGATCTTAAGATTTTGGTACATACAACTTTTTTTTTTTTAACGTCCGACTATTGTGAAAGCTGTAAGGACAGGCGGGAAGACTTTTGATAAAATAAACAGTAGGCTACTATTATCTGTTTAAGTGTAGTTGAACGGTTTGCCACAAGATGCCGCCAGAAGCGAGCGCTTATACATCTTTCATAGGGGTTATCTGGTAGGGCCTACATATATATTCAGTGTCTGAGTACAAAAGATCTTGTACATAGGCTACTTGGACATCCATGCATATTGCCGGAGACTTAACGAAGTAACCAATTTATACTAGTAGTTCAAAGAACATTAGACCTCGCAGTATATTCTTAACTAATATACGACAGCGTTCGTAACTTTTTCCGCCAATTTAACCGGTAACCGTAATGTTTACGAAAAATGTTATTGGCCCAACTTTATTGGAAATTTTATGCTGTCTCCATGAAGCGGTCAAAATTATGATAGGTTTTGCCGTTCAGCCACTATTTCAGGAAATAACCAGCGATGAATCAGAGCCCGTCATCTTGAAATGGAATTGAATGGGAAAAATCTTACGTATAAGTCTTTCGGGCTTTATACAGAGTACCTCCTTATTAAATTTCAAAACAGTCGGCCGATGCGTTTGATTAAAATAGCGTGCACTCATTATCGTTAAATCAGAGGCCGCCATCTTGAAACGTAAGCAAATAGGAGAAAATCTTTCACATACTACTTCCGGCTTTATACATGGAACCTCCGTACCAACTTTCAAAACAATCGGTCAATACCTTTGGCCAAAACTGCTAACACAAATCAAATGCCGAACGGTCGAGTTGAAACAGATCTCACTTAGTTCGGTCATTGATATTTGGTATGAAGGTCTGTTTTGCTCTTATTTAGGGATCGTTTTGAAAATTTTCAAACTCTGATGGAAAAAATTATCGTGAAAACTGAATTTCCCCCAAAAAAAATCTGGTTTAGAATATATTGACAAAATCTAGATCTTGGTTAACCTGATTTTTATCCTAAATTAACCTCAAACCAATGGGATATTTTAAATTTAAAAAAATCAAAGTAAATGCTGAATAGATTACATTTTCTTACTGTCAAATTTGTTTTATTTAAATTTGGCGCATTGAGTTGAATTATGATTTCTTTAAATAGCTGATGTATTAATTATGCCATTTCTCACAGGAAATAAATTCAATATGACTTTCAGGTTATACAGACTCATAATTCATTCTTGATGTTACTTTAGTCCCCTTCAACGTATGACATTGAATCATTGATTAAAACTGATATAAGGTAATTTAGTTTCATTAAAGCCTTGTGTTGCGCAGCGTAGGATTAGTGTTTTGGCTGTACAACCTTGTGTGTAAATGAATGGGATCCCATGACATTGCATTTTGTCTTTGTGTATTGTGTTCTATCTTATATCTGACCTTGACTTGTTTTATTTAATTGTATTATGTTAATTGGGTCTACTAGTTCTGTAACAGAAAGCAGGCCATTTGTCCCGACATCCTACCCGGCCATTTTAGAAAAAATTAGCGTAACTTAGCATTTTCATTGGAATTACAGTTACTTTTTTAAGATTAGGGATAGCCGCCATTTTGAAACTGTTTGATTTTTCTAGGGACGAACTTGTCTAAGCTATTACCACAATTGATTTTTGTGTCAAGTTTGAATCAGATCAGACCAAAATTGTGAACTCCAGAGTCTAGTACACAAACACAAGAATATAAAATTTAAAAACATCTTTTCAGAAGTGATCTAGAGGTCTGGGGACCAATGCACATTGCAAGACTCTGGAGCACTTTTTCCAATGGTAATTTGAAAAGTTGCAAAATCTAGTTTTCCTGATGTGCCAAATTCCAGAAGGCCGTAACGTGTGAGATGGAACAGGCTGTTGTTCTGAACAGAATTTTACTATGAAAATTCATCGAATTTTTAATTTTCATTATGTTACCTTATGCAAGACTGCAGTAGTTTCTTCAACCAATCATACTGTTTTAGTGCACGTAATACAAAACGTTTTAAATTTAACTTTTCGTCCCTGTTTTACAGTCTAAGCTTCGGGTTAAATAACCTACTGGTGTTTCTATATCAACAAGTAAAAAGTTATTTAGTCAATACCACTGCCTCGTTAGTATATCTCATTAGGTCATCTCTGACGAAGAAACTCCCAATTGGAACCCAAGAGATATCTCTTGCGTTGCATTGGATAGGGTAACTAGACCTACTGGATGACACGCACTGTCAGTGGGATAGTTAAGCAAAATTTCTAAAATCGTGTGCGGTGTTGTAGTAAGTACTGTAATTCCTTCTGCGAGAGGCGTATATTTTGTTACTGTTTTCTTTCATCTTAATTTTGCATTTCCATAATTCTCTAGCGTAGTTTTGATTTCAGTCTGTTTTGTGGTGCCAATTTAAAAAAAACATATTTTTTTCTTTCCCACGGTTTAATACTGATTATTCCAAGTAGGCGTGGAATTGTATCATCCTGTTCCTCAAACGGCTTTAAAATCTAAAGGAGGCCTCCAGTAAACACGATGGAACACGTTTTAGAAGGAAATGAAACGCGGTTAAAATATAAAAGCGTGGACATAACCTCAAAATGCTTAGCGCGAAAGTAGGTAACGTGTTTTTTTTTCATTTAGGAAAACGATTAATTAAATGCGTGTTATTAATGATGAAAAGAATATAAACTTAAAAACCTGAAGAACTTAACTCGAATCGATGTTGGGTATTTACTGATTCGACTCGCATGTTTTTGTTGTGATAACGCGCATGAGCAGTAGTATGCAGGGTGACGTAGGCGTAGTAATTTTGTTTAGTAAATCTTGCACGTTTGTGTAAATAAACAGCAATGAAGTCACAATATAGTTCCGCTAAAAAGGGCTTAAAATTGAATCTTCCGCGGGCGAATGTGTGTTACTGTAACAATAAAGTTTACAATAAAACAAAACATTTTGTTGAAATCACTACTTTAATATGAGTACCAAAATGTGGTTCAAAAGATCAACAACAAAACATCCGAGTTTAGTAAACTATTGACAACCAATAAAAAGGAAATGTTCTCCAAAGAACTTGTGGTCATCACAGATTTCTCTTCGCAGGCTATTTGGCTTCCAATAGTCTGCCAGCTCCGCCCCGCTATTCTACACAATTACCCAAGTTGGGAACAAAACGAAAGCGTGACAGACACGGTGCGGCGACGCGTTATTTAAGATTAGTCGTGGAAGTGTCGGACGCAGATACGTCACGTTCAATTTAGTTTTAAACGGTTGTTGCACCTGATCCGATCACGTGACAATGTTATGCCAGTTAAATACTGGCCCACTGTTTTGTTCTTCCCAAATACAAATGGGATATTTGCAGCTGACAAAGCCCGCTGGTGATTTCGTTTCTTGGTACCATTGGCTTGTACGATTTTATTTACATCATTGCACATTATAAATATAAAAACAACTCAGTACTAGACATGGTTTTATTGTTAAAAATTAAAATATGTCCACAAAAAGGTACTGCCAACAGAAATTACTATTTTAAAAAATTTAATGATTTTTGTAAGTGCAAATGCCGGGTGTATTTTTACGAACTCTTTGACATGTATGATCATATAAATTCATTATGATCAAACTCGTATCTCACACAAATCCTCATACACGTATCCCAATATAAATTCACTTTAATGGAAACATACTTGCACAAATCCACTGAAAGCTCTTAACGTCGATCACCGCCTTCCTTCCGGTAAATCTAGACGAACAAATCTAGAGTATGTTGTGAAAGAATAAATTTATACAAATTTCGTTATTGAACCAAAAATAAAAATCACGTACTTGTTTTCACTTCCTTTTTATTTTAATTACGATAATTTGTTCGAAAACACGACGAATTAACACAGCTAGTTTTTAAAAACGTAACCTGAAACTTATTATAGCCTGTCAGCTGTTCAGTGAAATCAGCTGATCGTTCAGCTGTTCAATCAAATCAGCTGATCGTTACGAAATAATATAAAACAACTGATTTTTTACTATAGCCTAACTACCAATATAAAGTTGTGCACTCGTATCACACGATGCGCAAAATCCAACATCACAACCAGCCCTAAAACATGATACATGTCAATACATAAAGAAGTAAAGAAACAATCCAGTGTAACTGTTAAATGTTACAAACATACCAGGAATAGAAACAATATGCAACAGTTAGGTAGGGATAAGAAAAGGGCATTGACTGCGGTAACACTATCTCTGTATACAGGGTTGAAGCTGGGATCAAAGAATAAACAAAATGAATATTAATTTATGTAAAGAATAAACTTACACAGACTTTCTCATTTAAATTATCTCCAAAAAAAAAACTCGGTACCGGAAACTTTCAACAAAAAAAAAACCGGAAAATTAGCGTAGTTTCTCGTAATCGGTATAGCAGATCTCGGTCATATACGAACAATTTATAACTGAATTTATTGTACAAAAGTTGAAGTAAATTCAAAGTTAGCTACACTCGTAGTATTCTCATATAGTACCAAATAGCAAACAATGATGAACCGATTTTGATAGTTTACGACGATTTCCCAATTTTTTTTTAAATGAAAACTTATTTAGCCGGGCCTAAATTTTTCGTGTATGGGCAAAAAGTACAAACTCGCGATAACCTGATTAGTTTGCTGAATACACATTAGATATTAGTATTCTTGAAATGATTTTGGTCTACCAGTGAGCTATTTGTTTCCGGTACGTTCGTGGCTCAGTGCAATGGTTTCTGCTTGTGAATATAAGAGACTTTAGTTCAAATCCCGCTAATTACCTTAACTTTTTTTTACATTTAATATTTATGTCTTTGAAATTGTGTAAATAAATTAATTGAATAATAAATATTTAAATTATGATTAAAGTTGGTCTGACTATCTAGCAAAAAATTGTTAGAGCGTTTACAGTTAAATATATGCATTTGTCTCACTGAACCAATGAAAGTGAATTTCAAATACATTTGATACAAAAATGAACCCTGACCTCCGTCAAATTGAATTTATTAATTTCAACGGTTTTTTGAAAATTTAAAATATTAATTAATGCAGTTTTTACAGCGGAATACTACGGTAAAATCGGATTTTAAAAAATAAGAAAAAAGTTGAAATAGCCGCCGTTTTGAAATTGAAGATGGAATTTTGCTGGTTAAAGAACACGTCCAAGCTAGTATTAAAACCGATTTTGCGCCAAGTTTCAATCAAATCTGACTAAAATTGCGAACGTGAGCGTGCCAACACATACAACACAAGCTCGCACGCAATACACTCACGCAACACAAATTTTAGCCACCTTTCAAAAACTGGTCTAGAGGTCAGGATCAAGGTCCTGGGTATGATTTAACAGCGGGTACACTTAACACGTGATTGCAGCTCCAACAACTTAATTTCCATTGTAAATTCCCTATCAATTTCATTAGTAATTATTTAAATTATTAACGAACGCCGTTTTACTAACAAGCCCTTCTCAGCCAAACAATCACAGTTAAAGCAAGAAGGCCGTGTGGCCACCAAGTGCGGAGCGGACTACGCATTCAAAACCGAACTATAGGTTAACTGTTGTTTTTAATGTACATTCGGTCACCGCTGAAAGCTGTATCAAGCGGCTCCACTGCGCCTAGCTTCGACTCTGACTAGGTTCGGTTTTGAAGCTTACTCCGCTCCTCTACTACACTGATCACGCTTCCAGTCTTACTATTTCTCGTTGCCTAGCTTACGGTTTTTAGATGTATTAGTTTCCTAGAATCTGTTACGGTAGGCCGGATTAAACTGACGAATTCCGCTTCCGGTTGCCGTTTATCTTCATTCCGCATTGCGCGGCTCAGCTCAGCGCAGCCCTGCTCTGCATTTGGTGGCCACCCTACCTAAGAGTTTTTGTACATTATTATACAAGAAAGATCTTTTGTAATTGGATTACTGTATAATTGGATCAGTACAAACCAGCAATAAACACTATACTTAATTTTTTAAACAATTTTTCACTTCTTTTTCTATGTATAGTGTCCGGTCCAGATTTTTCTTTCGTAAAAAACGTACCCTTATGAGCGCTTTCTAAGCGCTCACTGCAGATGGCATCTTGCGGCAGATTGTTCAACTACATTTAAATAGATAATAATACTGCTTTCTAATGGCTGTTTTCTTAAACGTTCCGTCCTTGCAGCTTGCAGCGTTCGTAGCTGCAAATAGTCCAATTACATGTACTTCAGCCGCTAATACCGAGCACGCTTTTTATAATTTTGGCTGTACTTTTAGTCTGTTTATATTCAATGGTACCGTAGTCAATGGACTGCAACTTAGTGCCGATTTAAACTTTTTTTTTTACTAAAACAAGGAACTTTTTTGTTATTTTAAGGCGGAAAGCACATTGAGGCTATTATCGCCTCCCTAAATACACGAGTGAGTGTAAAATGTTAAAGTTGTAAGGAACCGTTTTTATTATAAAGTTACGTCGAAATCGGTGAATTCATCTTTAGCCCTCCAGCTACATGCATAGCGCACATCCAAGTAAAACCACTTGTTTACTCTGATCACCTGAAAACTGTCAAAATCTGTTGAACAGATTGTTCACGATCACCGTACTTCGTATAGTGAAAAATATTGTTAGGCCAAATTTTTGTGTTGATTGTGACAGTAAATAGGACATTATAACAGATTGGACATTTCCTTATCGACCACTACGTGACAGTGGCCCAGAGTGTTCCTTGATCGTGGACTTAAACAACAACAAAAATGCAGCGATAACACAGTACGTGCTTTAGCTGAAATAAAACACTAATCGCTCACGCAGCTGTCTCGCTGACGTGATGGAAGCGAATTTCCAAAAGTATTTTTCTTCTTTTGAAATCCGATTTGACGATCATAATCTGCATATATTATCATTTTAAACTTTCAAATTACATTGCAAATACAATAATCGCGGCACGCAGCTGTTTCGCTGACGTGATGGAAGCGAATTTTCAAAAGTATTTTTCATTGTGTTATCCTACTTGAAAGCACTGTCGTAATCAGCTTTAATCTGCATATACTGACACTTGAAACTTCCAAATTACGTTGAAAATACAAAAATGAACCCTGACCGCCGTCAAAATATCTGAATTTCAACAGATTTTTAAAATTAAAAAGGCTGATTTATACAGTTTTTAATGCTGTTAACGATGGTAAGATCGGATTTTCCAAAAAAAGTAAGACAGAAAGTTATATATTTGAAAAGTAAAGACTTGAAATATCTGCCATTTTGAAACTGTTAAACGAACTTTGTTGGCTGTCAAACTTGTCCAAGCTATTGCCGTAATTGATTTTGTGCTAAGTTTGAACGAAATCGGATACAAATTGCCTATCTATCCGTTAAACACACACGCGGGCGCGCGATCTAAAGGTCAGGATAGGGCTTATTTCAAAGACCCGGGTTTGGGTCTTGCCATGATAGCCGGCTCCAATTAACCATGACCGACGTCAAATTCATTTTTTTTAATTTCAGTCAGATTTTCAAAAAAAAATATAAAGAAGTTATGATTTTTTAAAAGATTTGAAATAGGCGCCATTTTGAAACTATTGAACGGATTTTGCAGTGTAACAAACGTGTACAAGCTACAGTGTTACGAAAATCGATTTTTATGCCAAGTTTGAATCGAAGTGTACCAAAATTGCTAAAGCTGGAGTTGTGTACTAAGGTTATAACTTAGCGACCATGATGGAAATTTGCTAACAATTATTTTCTCCAGCATGAAGCTGTTGGTGTCTGCAACATTGTGTTGATAACGCTAGCAATGCATGGCGTTAAAACCGCTGGGCCCATCTTGTGGCTTGCTGACAGTGCTGAGATTTCCGTGACGTAACAACAAACAGCTGATCCGTGTCGTTCCTTGCAGCCATTAATCTACCGGAGTTCCCACTGCGAGACATAATGATTCCGAGAAATTGAATAACCAACAATGAGGTCATTCGTGCGGGTTCGTTAAAAATCGCCGGCATTCGTGTTTTAAGGAATGAATTAGATGATTGTGATGGCTATTGTTTCTTTGCACAGGGTTATGACTAATTGAAGGTGGGATGTTTATTGCGTTTTATAAAAGTAAAGAGCAGACTGAAGGGTTTTGTTGTAGCGAGTTTATGCCTAGGGATATAGAATTTTAGGCTGTCAGTGTCCATTTGTTAATTTACATAACTAATAACAGGCCTGCCCATTAATTATAAACGTGCTTGCATAAAATGGAAATTAAAAAAAGTAATTTCTAAAAAAACTTCATTGAGCAACTTACACACCTTCAGGCTGAGGAAGTCTGACACCTCATGACTGCCTAACGTGAGTTGCTCAATAAAGTTTTTGCGTGAAGCTGATTTCTAATTAGTATTTCTTCCTAAATACCGACTGACATAATGGTTAAATTATAGACTTTTTCGTTACAAAAACTCTTTGATAACATTATAACATTAAAAACCTTATAACATTAGTTTAATTAAGTGTTGAATGCTTCTGCTATACAACTTTAATATGCTATTAATCTACTGTATATAAAAACAAAGACTTTTATGAAACAGAAAAAACTGATGCGTTCACCTAAACAGCTGATTTTGCACCATAACTGTTCTCTCGATTACGCTATTTAAAATGAGGTTATGTTTTTTGCCATTCTTTACTATTGATATTAAATAGGAAGTCATTTAATTGAATTATAATATTGAAATATTTATATTTCGAGAAATACAAACAACTAAAATGAATATTGTAGTTGTTTGTGTTTAAATAAACAATATGTTTGATAATTATAATTATAAACTAAAAGAGCGTAATGAGTTAAACACTATAAAGTAATTGAATTGATTGTTTACGGATATTGTTTACCGAGGAAATACGAAACGACCTGAGATCAAAGAATATTCATAACTCAGAGTAGTAAATTGAAATTAAAAGAAATTTACGATTCGCGATTAAATAAAAATAATCGCCTCACGCAACTGACTCGCTCGCGCGATGGAAGCGTATTTTCAAAAATAACTATTTTTAACGTAAACCCTCAAATGGCGTTAAAATCTGCAATTTTAAACGTTCGAATTGCATTCATAATACGAAAATGAACTCTGACCGTGAAATTAAGTTTCTTTAATTCAACAGATTTTCAAAAATGGAATCAGTTTTCAAAAATATTTAAATGATTTGTAATAAATAATAAAAGTAACCTTCTGGACAAAATAAAACACTGTAACTGAACACGAGTTATTTATAGCACAGGCAATTGCAGCCGACACTAATTGCAAACATTGATAATAATCTAAAAATAAACGTTCTTACATCTTTTGGAATGAGAAACACTTCAAATAGTGTCAACAAATTTCGAAAGAACACATGAATGTTTCTATTGAAATATATAAGGACTCACACTATTTACGATAGTACCACTCAGTGTATAAGTCGTTCACGTAACAGTCACGTGAGTAGGCCTACTCTGAGTGGCGTGTGAGGTTTTTTTTGCATACCTTAACGTGAATACTTATCAGAAGGTTAAGTGCGGGTAATTTACTGTATTAAATACCAATGTATCTCAAATTTATATAATACATAAATAATTAGAGACAAATAGGAAATTTAAGAGTTTTACTTTTTCTAAAATAATAACAATAAACATTCTCTGTTATAAACTGACTATAGTACTGTATGTTATTTTTACCAATCGCCGAACTATTTCTGTTATACATTCCTTAAACGCGCACGCGCGCGCGCACGCACACGCACACACACACACACACACACACACACACACACACACACACACACACACACACATCTGGAAATTCTGTAAAACAAAATTAAACCTGCGGTTGGATTTTTCCCCAACGTATGCTCTCTCAGACCGTAAATTTCAAATTTGATAGACTGACTTCAATTATGAATTTCCATATGTTACGTTATTGAGAATAAGGCTGGTTTCAGGTATTTTTATCGCTTTCGAAACGGATTATTTGGGCATCACATCCTTTTTGTAAGGTTTTAAAATCTTTTTTTTTAAATAACGTAATTGTGAATAAATAATTTAAATGCACTAGAGTTAGAGGAATGCGAGGTGTAGTGTAAACAGTTTAAAGTTTGTAGCGCGTTTGTAAATAACAAAGAGTTGCAGTGATGAGTGAGTCAGTCGGTCAGGTGTAGAGCTTTTTAAATAAATAGATTTTTACGAAATCACTTCAAGTTTCAGCTGTATGGGTGGGGGGGAGGTGTTTATTTCGTGGGAACCTACAGATTCCAATCACTTTCCCAGCGTCTAGCGGCACGACTTCATTTAATCCGGCTAACACGAGTACTTGGATCCAACTGATCTCAGGTTCGATTCCCAGTTACCGCTGCATATTTAACTCACACGGACGTAAAAAAGCACTCACAATCAGTGCGTAAATATTGTTCTGAAGTTTTTCCTTCAAATTTAAAATAATCGTGACACACAGCTGTCTCGCTAATGTGATAAAACGAATTTCCAAAATATTTTACTTTTATCTAATCATTTTTGAAATTCTGATTTTACTGTTATGATCACCATGAAAACATGAATACGTTACCACTTTAAACTTCCGGATATTTAATGGCCGCCATTTTGAAATTGATAAACTAATTTAGTTGGTTAACTAATATTTCAAGCTATTGCCAAAATTGCGAACGTGAGTGTGCTCTCTCTCTCTCTCTCTCTCTCTCTCTCTCGCGCGCGCGCGCACACACACACACACACACACACACACACACACACACACACACACACACACACACACACATTACTTTTAAGGACCCCTCGAAAAGTGATTTAGGTGTTAGGACCTCATTTGAAGGGTCTTGGTCTTACCATGATGGACCAAGACCATGATGAGCTACTCCAATTGCTCCTTTTTCCAGTGGAAATTTCCTAAAAAAGTTATATTCATATAGGCAGTAAATAAACTAGTTGACATGAAGGCGGGAGACTGTACATGGCGACAAAACAATCTTGCCGCCAGGTGTACCACAAGGATCTGTATTGGTTCCAATTCTGCTACTTTTACGGTACCGCCATGCGTTAAGCAAGGAACGCGTAACACTGTATAAATAACTTAATGTCTTTTGTTCCTGCTCAGGCTGTGTGATTGATACGCCCCTCCTACACAGCTGATTGCATATGCGCGCGCAATCAATGGAAAGCCATACAGTAAATGTTATAAATTGTACAGTTCATTGCATAAACGGTTAATGCATAGGATATAAAACAATTTAAAACCTGAAGCCATTATAAAGTAAATCTCGCACAAATATGTTCGTATTTAGGTAGCTATGTATTTATAAGGGGTCTCCTTTAAAAATATTACGATATACATTTTCACAAAAACTGTTTATTTCGTAGACTATTAGCGAGTTCCCTTTAAAGTTGTGAGTTACTGGAACGTGGTCAGATTTGATTCAAAATTATGTCAAAAATAACGTTAAGACGTTATGATGGAACAAACATACATAAATATTTAACCAGCCACGAAAAACATATATACTCCTTTTTTGGCAGTCGTATAAAAAAGTATAATCTTTTTTCAACCGTTTCAAAATGGCGGTCATTAAATAAAACATAACTTTTAAAATAATATGATTTTACCATCGTAAATCCGCATAAGTAATCGTTTTAAATTGTCTTATTTCGATGGTGAAATAGGATTTTCAAGAAAGTGTTAGGTGACAAATTTTTTGTTGGAAATCTGCTTCCATTACGTCATCGAGAAGGCTGTGTGCTGCGACTTATTATTTTTAGTGGCAATGTGGTGCGGCAGCCAGTAGGGCATAAGTGTTATTACGTAAGCGTTGTTATCGAGAAAATGATGTAAAATGGAATGTGAACAGCTGATTAGTTTGATCTGCTCTGAAGTGAATCATTCTAAACACAACATCGCTACTTTTGTGAAATTGACTCATAGGCGTTCTAAGCGCCTATCTTTTATATTGAGAATGGCTGCTGACAAAATGGCGGACAAAAATAAAAAGCAAGAATCGGGGCAAACATATGTTTAAATTCAAAATCTGCTTTTGCCCTGAAATCTGCAAACGTTTCCTGAACGTTGCGGTTTCGCATCAGCTAACGACAAAAAACGTAGCTCGGTGTAGGTAAATATTCACTCGCTTGTCCTTCTGTAGATAAAGCACATCATAGGCCGGATGGCCAACAATGAAAGCGGAGCGGAGCGGACTACGCATTCAAAATCCAACCAAAAATTTAATGGCTTGGAACAATTTCGTTACCAGTAAAACACGTCCGTCGGTCTCAATATGGTGGTGATTCAAAACCTGGCGAGAGTGGGAGGGATGGAGAGAGAATTTCAATAACCATTTCCTGTATTACATACGGTTCTATAAACAGTAATAATAACAGCATTGGTCCTGCATCTGATCCCTGAGGCAGTCCGCGCTTAGCATTGCGATGCATCATTTCAACGACGACAAGGCGAGGCTGAGACAGTGTTGCCACATTGCGCTGCTGTTTGGTCGCTTCCGGTGTGATATTTTGCATAACGGAAGCGGTGATGATAGGCTTGCGTCATAGGTTATTTTCTCGGTGTACGTAAATATGGTTGGCGGCCAGTTTTTTCCCTTTCTTTGTATTTTACGTACGTGTGATGAATAAATGTTTAAGCAACGACATCTCGGAATTTTAAATAAAAAAGGAGTGAATGTTTTGTAATAATTGTACAGACTTATTTTCCTTGGCCATTTCTAATACTGCCTTCTACAGGTAGGCATAGTCGACTGCACAATAAGTGATTTTATCTTTCCCATTATACGAAGATAGTGTACGGCGATTGTTCTGCAATGAAAACATCAGAGTCATTCAGGATCTCGCTGACGTGGCAGAAGCAAATTTCAAAAAAAATAATAAAATTTTAGTAACACCGCTTAAACATTTTTGTACAGTACCTTTACCAGAGTGTCATTCTCATCATTGTTATTTCATTATTGTAATACAGCCACTGAACCATATGTTTAAATAATTAGATTTTTTTTTTTTTTTTTTTTTGAGTTTAACGTCCGACTATTGTGCACACTTGGGCTAATGCAGACGGTGGGGATGATTTATAGCGTATGAAAATGCCAAGCCCTCGCCAGAATTATGCCCTATTGTCTTCCGTCTAGTGGTCACATATCTCTCATAAGGGTTGTCATTCTGGTAAGTTTATATACAATGGTACAGTGGAACTTGGTTATAATGCCGCTTAAGGGTGCAAAGAAAAAATGATTTTTATTTATGTTTTTTAAGATTAGTAAGGTATAGTAAGTAAAAGTAGTTGATTGTTGCATTTATATATTATTTGTATTACTGAAACTATTTGTATTTAACTACTATTAAATATTTTGTGATGCAGTATTTGTGCATAAAAAACATGACGCTTACAATATTAAAAAGAAAAACAGATACTATTGACTACCATCCGCAGTTTTCTCCGCAGTTCCTTCCGAAGTGTACTGGGATAGACTAAGCATACAGTACACAGCAGAATCTTGAAAAAACTATGTTTTCAGTAGAATGACAAATTTTGACATCTGAATAGAACATTTATCGGCAGCAGCATTTCAGACGACACCTATCTGCCGTCTGTTCCATTTTACCAGACTTTGAGTAAATGCGGTATCTCCAGTGGATAACTTTGCCAGCTTTTAGGAACATTATGTGTATTGTTTAGGTTACCGCAGTTTCGAACCTTTACAGTTTTATTTTTAAGCTGTAGTACAAATGGTCAGATCCTTCTGGCGAGGTCGTCACAAAGTTAACAAAACACTGAAACACACGTCACAACAAAAACACAATTACACAATTTTTTATATTTTGGACTGTAACGACGTACGAGTCGCTCAGTAGTGTTTGGCCAAACTAAGTTTTATCGTTTTGCTTTAAAAAAAACTTAGGCATTGCGGGACTGGCCGACAGAAGTGTCTACTTCTTTTGTCATGCCTGACTATACTTTTTCACTATTATGATTTAATTATTTTTATAAAAATTTCGATACATGCAGAAAAGGTCAAATCTTGAAAATTATTTTCATATTAAATTTCGCGTGTGTGTAGGTACACAACTTAAAAATTAAGTGAAACTGAATTTTAGTATCTTAGGCTGTATAAGGGACTTTAATCAGTTTATAACCCTACTTTTGACAGTTATACTGTCTACGTATAATAATAATAATAATAATAATATATATATATATATATATATATATATATATATATATATATATATATATATATATATATATATATATAGGGTAGGGTGTTGTACCTTGAGTACGTTGTACCTTGGAACACGAGCTCGATCTGCAAGGTAATGCCACCTAGCAGGCTGAAAATGAACTATATAGTAGATAGTAACGCTAAGGAGCGCTAGCAAAAATCCCGTTCATTTCGATAGTAGTTATCGTGAGTTATGCACTAAACTGTTTTTTGCTCGTGAAAAGTAAATATTCAGCTGTATATTGTTTGGCTTTGTACGCCCTCCGAGTTTCCTGTAGAACGTTGTATATTCGTTAAGCAGATTCGTCACATTCTGCTGAGTAAATCCTTATAACTTACTTAAACTGTTAGATTGTGTTTCTATGTTAGGCGGTAGTTTGTGTTCAAAATGGCTACCTGTTGTACCACGAAACGCAAAACTTGTTGTACCTTGGAACATGTTCCAAGGTACAACAAGTTATTAGTGTTTGCGTTTTTGTTCCAGGTAACGATGCCACGTAGTAAAACGGACAACAAGAGGCCTCCTATAGACTCGAATGCTATGAAAAGTGCTGTAGAAGCGGTCACAGCACACCCAGACTGCAGAATTTCTATTAGGGAAGCGTGTAGTGTATACGGGGTAAAATTAGCTACACTATCCAGACATGTTACAACGTTTCGTCAATCTGAAAAGCAAGAATATCAATATGTCGCTAAATTTAATACTAAACAAATATTCAGTTCTAATGAAGAAAAGTGTTTGATAGACTACATAAAAAAAGTTGCGAAGATGAATTACGGCTTAAGTAAAAAAAAGGTCCGTGACCTTGCATACAAGTTTGCTCGGGCAAATGGAAAAAAATACTCAGAACATTGGGATAACGAACAAACGGCAGGAATAGAATGGATGAGGTGCTTTATGAAAAGGCATCCTGATCTATCTATTCGGAAACCGCAAGCTACAAGTTTGAGTAGAGCAACCAGTTTCAATAAAACAAACGTTGGGGCTTTTTTTGACAACCTTGAAAGTGTTCATCAACGTTTTGGGCCAATAACTCCAGATCGTATTTGGAATCTAGACGAGACTGGACTGTCTACAGTCCAAGTTCCAGGAAAAATTGTAGCACCCAAAGGAATGAGACAGATAGGAAGTGCAACATCAGCAGAACGAGGCAACCTTGTAACATTGATAACTGCTGTAAGTGCAACCGGGATATCCATTCCACCTATGTTTGTGTTTCCCAGGGTCCATTTTAAGGATTGAATGATGACCGGAGCTCCACCTGGATCTATCGGAGCTGCTACACAAACTGGATGGTCAAATGAATCAACATTTTTACAGTTTTTAAGGCATTTTATTAAAATGACAAAACCTTCCAGAGAAGAGGTATTTTATTATTAATGGACAATCATGAGACTCACCTCAGTGTTGAGGCCGTTGAGTTAGCGTCAAGTTCTGGTGTTATTATCGTCACCTTCCCCCCACACACTTCACATAAACTACAACCCCTAGACCTGGCTTTGTATGGTCCTTTAAAAGCATATTACAATACCTGTGTAGATTCTTGGTTGGTAAATCATCCAGGCTGCACCTTTGACATATATGGAGTTTCAGAAGTAGTGGGGAAAGCATATCCTCGGGCTTTTACACCATCGAACATCATAAAGGGGTTTAGAGTCCCAGGAATATTCCCACTGGATCGAGATATATTTTCTGATGACGACTACCTGCCATCCTTTGTGACGGATAGACCTAATCCGAATGTTGAACCCTCTGCACCTGATGTCACTTACAGTCAGGATGAGTTATTGTCAGCTGAATCATCTTTGAATTCTGAAACGTTTGGCAGTGATGTGCATGGTCTGAGTTCTATGCCGTCTACGTCTACAGTGGTGTCTCCAGAGGAGGTGCAACCTTTCCCCAAGGCTAAGCCAAGGGTAAATAATGCCAAAAAAGGCAGGAAGCCTGGGAAAACAAGAATAATTACAGACACCCCTGAAAAGGAGAACTTGAAACTAGCAAAAATAAAAAAGAGACGACGAAGCGAAAGCTAAATTTTAAAACAAAAAAAGACGTTCTTGAAGAAAATAACCAAAAGAATAAACCTGCAAAAATGGGTAAGAAAATAAGAAAAGCTAAACCGAAGAGCCCAGCAACATCCTCTGATGAAGAGGATGACGTTGTCCCCCTAATCGACACTGATGATGACGACAGCAATGATGAAGAGTGTCTCTTATGCCGTGAACCATATAAAAATGATGTGGGTGGAGAAGAATGGATTCGCTGTATACAGTGTCAGAGATGGGCTCACGAGATGTGTGCAGACGCTGAACAAGGGTGGAAGAATTACGTTTGTGATTTTTGTAAAAAGAGAAATAATAACAATTAAACATGAGACAATATTTTTGAATGTAGAGTTTGAGCTTAAATGTTACTTGTTTGTATTTCAACACATTCTGATTTTTAATACAACCTTTGATATATTAATTGTGTGATTTAACTGCATTATTCCTAAATATTAAATTGCGTTTCAAGGTACAACATGGCCCGTTCCAAGGTACATGCCTATGTTGTACCTTGGATCATTAAACATGTACACAGAAATTATTTTTTTTGAAAACGAAAAACAATGCTTATAAGAATTATAAATTCATAGGATACATTAAGAGGGTTAAAACAATATTTATAGAATTTATTTACAAGAAAATCGAACTATTCAGAGGCCACAAAAAAATAAGAGTGAAAAGTGATTCAAGGTACAACACTCTACCCTATATATATATATATATATATATATATATATATATATATATATATATATATATATGTCATACGCATTAAATAATTTAACTACACAAATTTAGAAAATACACATTTTTAACAATAACAAGAACAATAAACATAACCTCAGTTGAAATGATATTCAAGCTATTGAGCGAAATATATATATATATATATATATATATATATATATATATATATATATATATATATATATATACAAATAACAATATGTGCTGTGAGTTATGCATTACGGATTCATTTTTTTTTTTAATCCATGTTTGTCAACCGCAACCATACAATTTTCACTTCAAAAATACATTTTATTCACTAAACAAAAAATAAAAATAATAATGTGTTGTAATAATAATATGGATGTGGTAGAGCATTCTGTGACGGCAAACTGAATTTTTTCTCCGTAAAAAACATACACCAATACTTCGCGATAAGAAGTAGTCACTTCAAAAATCGTGTAATTGTTTTTTGACCTCGTCAGAGGGTCATTTGTACTACGACCTGAAGATGAAACTGTAAAGTTTTGAAACCGCGGTAGCCTATACAAGGTGAGTTAAAGACCACTAGACGGAAGAAAATAGGTCATAATCCTAATTATTATTTCTTTTTACAGTCTGATTACATTATCGTAATCATGTTAAAACCAGCATAAAGTATCATTTAACGGTATAACGTTAATTGTCGTTGGAATTGAAAATTAAAATTTCAATTAATACCGATTTAACGCTGATCACAATTGTAAAATCTGTTTTAACAGAGAAATTTTTTTTAAATTTTTTTTAGATTTGTGTGTCGTTTTAGAATATCTGAGAGGACGTATATATAAACCAGGAGATCCGTGAGAAATTTCGCACTATGAAAGTTTTAAGTAAACACAGCCTTTTGACTAAGAATAGTCCTTGGGATGAGGGATGGTAGTTGGAAGGAAACGAAAATATGTTTAAAAAACAAATCGAAAAGCGATCGGTTTGAAATAATAATCACAAATTTATGATCCATTGTAGTATATGCATTTCAATTCATTGTTTTTTTTTTATAGTGCATTACAGTACCTCGTAAACGATATTTGATGTAAGAATGTAATCTTGTACTTTTTGTATTTCATTTTCTTGAATGGATACAAAAATGTTTGTTGATTTAGTTACCCGTGGAAAAGGCTACATACAGTTTTCCGCGAGTAAAGACGGCATTTGGTAAATACAATCCTGCTCTTTGAAGTGTTTGTTCCTGCGACTGGTTTATAGTGATAGCAAACGCAATTTTAATAGGCAACTGTCGTCTGATCAATTGAAAAGGTCTGCTTGATAACCTCTAACTGTATTTTGACATTATAATTGTACTTCGTATTTCATGATGTTCATGGCATTTAACAATAGATAAATGCGTGATGGAAGGAGAAATCATAAATATATTTGTGTAAAAACAGTGTCCAAAAACATGTGTTTAGTATTCGAAATGCTTGTCCCGGCTTGTAGCACTGGCAGGGATAGGGGACTGTCAGTAGAGCCACATAACCTATAAGTTTAGACTTTATACAGTAAGTATTGAAATTGTTCTAAGCATGTTATGCAAAAAAGTAGCATTTTTATTGGATTGTCTATTCGTGATTAATAAGTTAACTTCGTAAAATATACAACATATTGTCTGATTTGTGATGCAGCGCATGCGCATCCATGATGCCGTTTTTCCTGACAGTTAAAAGTGTCTTTTATGTTAAAATTTTCAACAATGTAGAAGCCACAATGTAAAATTTTGCAATGTCAGAAGCCGGTTAAAAAATCTTTATAAACATATCTTATTTATGCCTGTACGAATAGTATGTGCTCGAGATATGTATGTATGATGTATGTATGTATGATATTATACATTTAAATATAAAGTCGAACTTGATTATAACGGTTGTGAATGTTAGGTCAAAATTACGTGGTTTTAGTGACATTAAAATCGTACTACTTGTTGAGTCATCAATTTCTTTTGTATTTACTGTTTACATTACAGTAGCGCTTCTTTCATCCAAGGTGAACGAAGTTTTTAATTAATTTGCTTGAATACATAATATTCCTGAAAGTTAACAGAATTCCCCACTTGAGCGACTGCGTTTACTCAATGTCAGGTAAAATGAACAGACGGCAGATAAGTGTCATCTGAAATGCTACTGCTGATAAATGCTTTATTTAGCTGATAAATGCAGAAAATATGTTATTCTGCAGCTAAAAACATGGTTTTTTCAAGATTCAGCTGTGTACTGTATGTTTAGTCTATCCCAGTACACTTACAGTCGGAGAAAATAACGGATTGTAGTCAATAGCATTGATTGTCAATAGTACATGTTTTTTGTTTTAATATTGTAGGACTCATATTTTTATTCACAAATACAGCATCACTAAATATTTAATAGTTATATACATAAATACAAATAATACACTATTTTTACCTATTATGTCTTAATTTTTTAAAAAATAAAATTTTTCTTTGCCGTTGTAACCAAGTTCCACTATATCATTCAATATAAACTTACTAGAGTGATAACCCTTATGAGAGATGTGTGAGCGCTTGCTGATTTCACCTTGAGGCAAAGTGTCCAACTACAGTTGAATAGATAATGTACTGTATATTTCCTGAAACGTTTCCGTCTGCTGTTCTTGCTGCTTGAGCGTTCGTAGCTGCAGATGACCCAATTACTTGGACTGTAGCCGCTGATAAATTAAGCACACAGTTTTTATAATGATGGCTGTGCTTTTAGTATAATCCATATTTTAATTTTTAACGTCGTTTTAAAACCTATCCACCGAGATTTCTGCAGAGCCTTCAAGAATAGTTTTAATTTCGCGGTTATGTAATATTTTTCGCGGTGGATGCGCGGTTTGACATTTCTTGTTCGCTTGTTTCCACGATCGTGATTATTTGCGCAACTTGTATTTCCCTAAGAGATGACGCAATCGCGGAACTGCACGCTTAGACAGACGGACAGGCGTGTGATCGTATTTTCCGCCTTGCACGACGATGTCGCAAATTTATGCTAAAATATTTTTCTTTCCGCGTTTTTGTCGACAAGGTTACGTTGGCGGTGGAACGTTATGATTCGTTACTTTGTCGTTGTTTAGAGTAATTTACGAAAATTATGAGAGCTTGCTTGTTTGTATAGTCAACATTGCCCGCCAACATTAAAAATATCGGCCAAATTTATCAAAATCATTTTTTCTGATTTTATAGACAGTTTTTTCGTATTATGAAGATTCATAATTGAAAGTACTGTTGTAAATTTGAAACTAACGAAATTTACAGTTCGTCAGGAAACCGGAATAATCTAAAAATAAAACCTTAACCGCCGTCGAGTTTTTTTATTCGTCCATTTACTCAACCGCGACTAAATTTGTGATAGAAATACAAGTAACATGTATTTGTCTGTTGTTTTTGAATCAGGTTGTTTGTTTGCAAATACAGTAATTGAATGCGAGAAAGTTCGTTTGTAATATTTGCGCACCATTTATTTAGATTGACGTGCATAAATGCGCACTTACAGTTCGGCAGCTGTTAGCGAATAAAGAGGTTTTATTATAAAGGCCTTGAATTTAACGTGCCACAGTTGACTTGCATGCCAAAGTTTACCTTGACCGATTTCCACTGCCTTTTAACTTCGTTACCATATTTGTACGCATCTTTTAAAGCACTTTGCCGTACATTAAGGCGGTGGCCACTGAGCAGAGCGGATTACACATTCAAAACATAACCTATTGTTTTTAATGTAAACGTGACACTGAATGGATGGAGTGAAGCAGTGTCGCTAGGCCTCCGCTTCGCGTAGCTCGACTGATTAGTCGGTTTTGAAGCTGACTTCGCTTCTCCCACCACGCTGACCACGCGTTCAAACTTATTATTTCTCGTTACCTAGATTACAGTTTTAAACAGTAGTTTCCTAGAATCAGTTAAGTAGGCCTAAATATTTACAGTAGAGAGTCGATTATCCGAAACAATTGGTGCAGGGGGGTGTTCGGATAATCGATTTTTCGGATAAACGAACATATTCGAAAAAAGGTAGTGTGATATAATTTAACAGTGGTAGAACCAATTAAAGGAGCAAGTAGACACGTACAGCACATAAATTCATCCAGTTGTTTAATGACATGATAAATATAAGCAGTACAGTATACAGTGTTCTGTACAGTAAAACAACTCTTTGATAATGAAAAAATAAACATTAGGTAAAGTAAAATTAAACATTCGGTAAAGAAAGAATAACATTTGGTAATTACATTCGGTAAAGAAAGTTGCAGTTCGGTAATTACACAGCAAAACAAACAGAAGCACAAACGGTCTAAACAACACGGAGACTGACTCGTCACTGTATGTGCTAGTGCACACTCTATATTGAGACTGTACTGCTGTCGAGCTGCCGCGCCGGCACTGTCTGGCCGCTGCGCTGTCAGGCCGCCGCGCCACCGCTTTCGGTTAACCGACGTTTCGGATGACCGGGCTTCGGATAATCGACGCTCTACTGTAGATTTAAAAGATACAAGCGCGTTCTATAGGCCGGGCGGCCACCATATGCGGAGCGTAGCTGTGCTGAGCAGAGCGGAATGAAGATGAACGGCTACCGGAAACGACGTTCAGTTAGTTTAAAGAACTTGCTGTGTGTGTGTGCGCGCGCGCCACTCACGTTCGCAATTTTCGTCCGATTTGATTGAAATTTGACATTTTTCACACAAATTGGACAAGTTCGTCACCCAACGTAATTCGTTCAACAGTTTAAAAATAGCGACAACTTTAAATCCTAAAAAACCGTAATCTTGATTATCTAAAAAATTCGCTGTCGTGTTCAACGTTAAAATCTATATAAATTAGGATTTCAAATTTTAAAATTCCTTTCAAGTACCAAAATTTAACGGCGGTCAGGGTTCCTTTTATGCCGTAATTCGATAGGTCCATTTTTTAAAATATAAATTGCTAATATTTGCAAATTTTATTGCTGATTATGATGGTAAAATCAGATTTTCAGAAGAATTTGATATAAAAATATTGAGGGAAATTCGCTTCCATTACGTCAGCGGGACAGTTGCGTGCCGCAATTATTGTTACACCACCCAAAGACAATTTTAAACTTGGATATCCGGACTTGTTTCGGAAAATTATAATCCTTAATTTCTATAACCAGATTTCTAGTAACGCATTAGCGAAGCTTAAGTATAGTACATATAAACTGCTGTTCAAGTTCAGGGAAGGATTACCCATCCTTGAGGCGGGAATAGATTCGTTGATATTTCTGAAGCGCTACGAGATGTAGGAATAGGAAACGGTTGACCGCACTTCCGATTAGGCAGACCGGCATCGATGACGTCACTTCCGCTCTCAGGTCGTAAGCGTTTGACTCCTCAGTCTGTACTTCTGACCTTGCGTTATCTGTTGAACGTCAACTGTCAGACGTCAGTTGCTGGAACCAATACAGTACTTGCAAGCGACTTGTATCAATGAACTCTGTCTAGTATACTGTATTAATTACATTTTGTTTTAACATGTATCATGTTTTAGAACTAATTGTGATGTTGGATTTTGCGGGACGCGTGATCAGTGTTTTAATTCATTTAAATAACATTTTTTTTTGAAAATCTTTTCAGAAATATTAGTGAATCTACCTAAAAAAATGAAAGCCAAACTCTAACTCACCCACTGAAAACCAGATTAAAAAAAAATTAAGTAGTTTGTAATTGTTTCTTTTTGGAACATGAATTTCTATTGTTTTTTACCATTTGTCGGATATTCAGGGGAAAATTGTCCGATTTTCATGCATATCAAAGAAACATTTTTCGTTGTTATTTGTAGTCGTGACAAGGTTATAAACAGTGTCAGTTTAAAATAAACCTATTTGAAACAAAATTGGGAACACGGCCATTCAAAACGTCTTATTTGTTTGTCTGTTATGTTGGAAAGCTTTTGTCCGCTTTTCACTGGAACACGGCTTAACATACTTAAAAGGAAACCTTTTTCTGTTTATTTATCATGTTTTAGGACTGGTTGTGGTGTTGGATTATGCGGAACGCATGATGCGAGGAACATGTTTATATTGATATACAACAGCATATTTTGCGCGTTGCAAAATAAAAATTACTGTGTTTCCTCCCGTGATCGAACCGGGGACCTTGCGCGTGTGAGGCGGACGTGATAACCACTAAACTACGGAAACTACGAAGACGTTTTACCGATTTAAGTATACGAATTGAATGGTTAATTTAATGTTAGTAGTTATATTAAAATATCAGTTGTTTTATATTAATTCGTAACGATCAGCTGATTTCATTGAATAGCTGATAGGATGTAATAAGTTTCAGGTTATGTTGTTAAAAACTAGCTATGCTTGTTGTGTTTTCAAACAAATTATCGTAATTAAAATAAAAAAGGAAGAGAAAACATAATACGTGATTTTTATTTTTGGTTCAGTAAAAGAAATTATTATTAAAATCATTTTGAAATTGTTACTTTATAATCAGACGAGTGAACTCTTAAGTGAGTTGTATAGAGAGATCAACAGTCGATGCGGGGTTCGAAAGCGAGACATTATATCGGCCTGGTATAGCGCCTCAGGCGGCTCAGCGGTTTGACCAGTCTGAAACAGTTATGTAATAAGTCTTATTACCTAGTTGGCTATTGTATTATTAATGTTTAGACAAGTTAATTTATTGTTCGTGAAATGCATACGGATTGTAACGTTAATCTGGATGATGATAAGAGATTTTCATAATTTCGTAAAATTTAATATTTTTGTGTTATGTTATTTATTTTGTTAATTTTTAGAATGCCTTTGCATCGCCTAAACGCAGCAACTGCTTGCTAATATCATTTGAAAATATAACTAGGGATTAGCATTGATAGAAAAACATCAATGTAACATCGTTAAAATTCATTAGTGTCTGTGAAATACTGAACAAAATACTGTACATCGATGTTTTCTTGTGTGAAGTCATCGATATTTTTGGAAAAGGGAGTTTTATTGTTACGGTAGAGCAGGGGACCCCTTGGGAGTCGATTGAATTACAAGGATTCAGAAAATTTAAATGTTCCTTCTTAGATTATAAAACCATTTCAAAGCGACACGGCCTATATTGATTTTTCAGTACAAGAAGAATTGATTGAACTTAAGAGAATTTGGAGCTCAAAATCAACTTTCTAACAAGTGTATATGCCGAATTTTGGAGTTGCAAAGACATTCGCACAAAATACGTCAGATTAACAAGTATCAGCAAACCACTATTGTTAGCATTTCCCAGTTCTTACTTGTTTGAGGCAGGATTTAGCTGGTTAAATAATTTATGGCGAAAGATGAGAAATCAAATCATGATATCAGCACGTGGTGATTTACGATTAATATTAACAAATAAGTAAGGTAATCGAAGGACATCAACCGCAACTATCTCATTAAAAATGTTAGCCAATATGAAGAAGCAATACCTGCATAACAGATCAGCCAAGACATTATTTCACAGTTTACAGTTTACTTTAACATATATTGAAAAGTAACAGTATCAGTTTTCACAGGTGGACCTATCATCTTTACGAGGTGGATACAGTACTATAGGTCAGCCGCTTAAAAAACGGCCTCCTTAGAGCACCAGTGGAACCGAGAGAGAAAATGTGCGAGTGAGGAACAAGTCCCATTTTCTCACCACAGCTTCTTCCCGTTCCTTCACTAACGTTTAGTAGTAACAGTTTGTAGACTCAGATTGGCAGACTGTGTGTCACTGGAGTGTTGGAGGGAGCTGGAGGGGAATTCTCCTCCATGCGCGAGAAATTCTAAACGGCCGTTTACTAAGTGGCTGAACTACATTATCTATGACACAGTGATTTTACTTTAACAGTGGTAGAACCAATTAAAGGAGCAAGTAGACACGTACAGCACATAAATTCATCCAGTTGTTTAATGACATGATAAATATAAGCAGTACAGTATACAGTGTTCTGTACAGTAAAACAACTCTTTGATAATGAAAAATAAACATTAGGTAAAGTAAAATTAAACATTCGGTAAAGAAAGAATAACATTTGGTAATTACATTCGGTAAAGAAAGTTGCAGTTCGGTAATTACACAGCAAAACAAACAGAAGCACAAACGGTCTAAACAACACGGAGACTGACTCGTCACTGTATGTGCTAGTGCACACTCTATATTGAGACTGTACTGCTGTCGAGCTGCCGCGCCGGCACTGTCTGGCCGCTGCGCTGTCAGGCCGCCGCGCCACCGCTTTCGGTTAACCGACGTTTCGGATGACCGGGCTTCGGATAATCGACGCTCTACTGTAGATTTAAAAGATACAAGCGCGTTCTGTAGGCCGGGCGGCCACCATATGCGGAGCGTAGCTGTGCTGAGCAGAGCGGAATGAAGATGAACGGCTACCGGAAACGACGTTCAGTTAGTTTAAAGAACTTGCTGTGTGTGTGTGTGCGCGCGCGCCACTCACGTTCGCAATTTTCGTCCGATTTGATTGAAATTTGACATTTTTTTCACAAATTGGACAAGTTCGTCACCCAACGTAATTCGTTCAACAGTTTAAAAATAGCGACAACTTTAAATCCTAAAAAACCGTAATCTTGATTATCTAAAAAATTCGCTGTCGTGTTCAACGTTAAAATCTATATAAATTAGGATTTCAAATTTTAAAATTCCTTTCAAGTACCAAAATTTAACGGCGGTCAGGGTTCCTTTTTATGCCGTAATTCGATAGGTCCATTTTTTAAAATATAAATTGCTAATATTTGCAAATTTTATTGCTGATTATGATGGTAAAATCAGATTTTCAGAAGAATTTGATATAAAAATATTGAGGGAAATTCGCTTCCATTACGTCAGCGGGACAGTTGCGTGCCGCAATTATTGTTACACCACCCAAAGACAATTTTAAACTTGGATATCCGGACTTGTTTCGGAAAATTATAATCCTTAATTTCTATCACCAGATTTCTAGTAACGCATTAGCGAAGCTTAAGTATAGTACATATAAACTGCTGTTCAAGTTCAGGGAAGGATTACCCATCCTTGAGGCGGGAATAGATTCGTTGATATTTCTGAAGCGCTACGAGATGTAGGAATAGGAAACGGTTGACCGCACTTCCGATTAGGCAGACCGGCATCGATGACGTCACTTCCGCTCTCAGGTCGTAAGCGTTTGACTCCTCAGTCTGTACTTCTGACCTTGCGTTATCTGTTGAACGTCAACTGTCAGACGTCAGTTGCTGGAACCAATACAGTACTTGCAAGCGACTTGTATCAATGAACTCTGTCTAGTATACTGTATTAATTACATTTTGTTTTAACATGTATCATGTTTTAGAACTAATTGTGATGTTGGATTATGCGGGACGCGTGATCAGTGTTTTAATTCATTTAAATAACATTTTTTTTTTTAAATCTTTTCAGAAATATTAGTGAATCTACCTAAAAAAATGAAAGCCAAACTCTAACTCACCCACTGAAAACCAGATTAAAAAAAAATTAAGTAGTTTGTAATTGTTTCTTTTTGGAACATGAATTTCTATTGTTTTTTACCATTTGTCGGATATTCAGGGGAAAATTGTCCGATTTTCATGCATATCAAAGAAACATTTTTCGTTGTTATTTGTAGTCGTGACAAGGTTATAAACAGTGTCAGTTTAAAATAAACCTATTTGTAACAAAATTGGGAACACGGCCATTCAAAACGTCTTATTTGTTTGTCTGTTATGTTGGAAAGCTTTTGTCCGCTTTTCACTGGAACACGGCTTAACATACTTAAAAGGAAACCTTTTTCTGTTTATTTATCATGTTTTAGGGCTGGTTGTGGTGTTGGATTTTGCGGAACGCATGATGCGAGGAGCATGTTTATATTGATATACAACAGCATATTTTGCGCGTTGCAAAATAAAAATTACTGTGTTTCCTCCCGTGATCGAACCGGGGACCTTGCGCGTGTGAGGCGGACGTGATAACCACTAAACTACGGAAACTACGAAGACGTTTTACCGATTTAAGTATACGAATTGAATGGTTAATTTAATGTTAGTAGTTATATTAAAATATCAGTTGTTTTATATTAATTCGTAACGATCAGCTGATTTCATTGAATAGCTGATAGGATGTAATAAGTTTCAGGTTATGTTGTTAAAAACTAGCTATGCTTGTTGTGTTTTCAAACAAATTATCGTAATTAAAATAAAAAAGGAAGAGAAAACATAATACGTGATTTTTATTTTTGGTTCAGTAAAAGAAATTATTATTAAAATCATTTTGAAATTGTTACTTTATAATCAGACGAGTGAACTCTTAAGTGAGTTGTATAGAGAGATCAACAGTCGATGCGGGGTTCGAAAGCGAGACATTATATCGGCCTGGTATAGCGCCTCAGGCGGCTCAGCGGTTTGACCAGTCTGAAACAGTTATGTAATAAGTCTTATTACCTAGTTGGCTATTGTATTATTAATGTTTAGACAAGTTAATTTATTGTTCGTGAAATGCATACGGATTGTAACGTTAATCTGGATGATGATAAGAGATTTTCATAATTTCGTAAAATTTAATATTTTTGTGTTATGTTATTTATTTTGTTAATTTTAGAATGCCTTTGCATCGCCTAAACGCAGCAACTGCTTGCTAATATCATTTGAAAATATAACTAGGGATTAGCATTGATAGAAAAACATCAATGTAACATCGTTAAAATTCATTAGTGTCTGTGAAATACTGAACAAAATACTGTACATCGATGTTTTCTTGTGTGAAGTCATCGATATTTTTGGAAAAGGGAGTTTTATTGTTACGGTAGAGCAGGGGACCCCTTGGGAGTCGATTGAATTACAAGGATTCAGAAAATTTAAATGTTCCTTCTTAGATTATAAAACCATTTCAAAGCGACACGGCCTATATTGATTTTTCAGTACAAGAAGAATTGATTGAACTTAAGAGAATTTGGAGCTCAAAATCAACTTTCTAACAAGTGTATATGCCGAATTTTGGAGTTGCAAAGACATTCGCACAAAATACGTCAGATTAACAAGTATCAGCGAACCACTATTGTTAGCATTTCCCAGTTCTTACTTGGTTGAGGCAGGATTTAGCTGGTTAAATAATTTATGGCGAAAGATGAGAAATCAAATCATGATATCAGCACGTGGTGATTTACGATTAATATTAACAAATAAGTAAGGTAATCGAAGGACATCAACCGCAACTATCTCATTAAAAATGTTAGCCAATATGAAGAAGCAATACCTGCATAACAGATCAGCCAAGACATTATTTCACAGTTCACAGTTATTCACAGTTTACTTTAACATATATTGAAAAGTAGCAGTATCAGTTTTCACAGATAGCAATATTTCACAGATAGTAGACCTATCATCTTTACGAGGTGGATACAGTACTATAGGTCAGCCGCTTAAAAAACGGCCTCCTTAGAGCACCAGTGGAACCGAGAGAGAAAATGTGCGAGTGAGGGAACGAGTCCCCATTTTCTCACCACAGCTTCTTCCCGTTCCTTCACTAACGTTTAGTAGTAACAGTTTGTAGACTCAGATTGGCAGACTGTGTGTCACTGGAGTGTTGGAGGGAGCTGGAGGGGAATTCTCCTCCATGCGCGAGAAATTCTAAACGGCCGTTTACTAAGTGGCTGCACTACATTATCTATGACACAGTGATTTTACTTTCACAGTACGAACTGTGATTGCTACTACAGAAACGCTGAAATTTACTGTGATTGTGATTGACAGCTAAAGCTTTATCGCTCCCGTAGCTGTACATAGTACTACTAAGTATAAAAGTAAAATGTGACTAATACATGCACAACCTAAAATTTAATTTTACCTAATTTCTCTAATGATTTTTGTTCGAATAAATAGACTATAACTTAAAAAGTCCAACTAGAATTTAAGCTTTTAAAGCAAGTGATATTTAGTCGAAGAAGAAACTTATTGCAAAATATAGAAATATAAAATTACATACAATGGTAAACATCAACAGTATTTATCTTAAAAAACATGATTTTTTTGTATAAAACATTCAAAAAGCAGCATTTGTTAATGTTTTATTGTTTAAGCAGAAAATAATATTCCATAGCATACTTCTGTATCTCCTGTCTCCACACCTTGTGTTAGAGCTATCTATCGCTTTTATAAATAAATTAGGACCTATAATAAGTAATTAGTAGCCTAGATATGTTAACAGAAACTAAAGAAATAATGTCAAAACAACGAGTCAGGCGACCAGTCACGCATACAAAATATTTTAAAAATTGTAGTCAGAGTAGGCTATGGATCACGTGATCACCACTGCACAACCTAAAATGTAATTGTGACAAGTGACTGAATGTGTCAAATCACAATCACAATCACACTAACTGTAATATTATTTAGTTTTCCTTGTTGCCGGTAGATTAGTGCCACGAATCAGCTAATGAAATCACACTTTAAACCTGCTATTATAGATGGATGAATCACAGGTTTACAAATCACTTCCTGTCACTATGTTGAACACTTTTCTGTAAGATGCCAGCAGCGAGCAATCACATATCGCTCTTAAGGTAATGATGGGCTAGTCGATTAATAAAGTAGTCGTTTATTCGACTACTTCATAGTCGACTAGTCGGTTCTTCTGCTTGAATAGTCAAGTAGTCGGTAAGTCATAATCAGAAGATGAAGGACAAGAAGACTACTCAGCTGATGCGTTAAGGTCTTATTTTTTTATAGCTCTGTTCTAAAACTATTATAACAAAAAACAGTAGGGTGTCTACTTTTTAAATGTAACAGCATATTAATAATATTATTTAAACATTTCAGACATAATTTACATAAAATTTTATCGTTTTCTCTTCTATCAAAATATTGATCTTTTTGGAGACATTTTAATACTATTAGATTAAAATAAATTAATTATTTTTTTAAATTACTACACCACGACCACTAAAATAACAATAGTAACTTATTTACACTATTTATTTACAACACTCTATTTACTGACACTCTATTTAACACATTATTTCTTTATATACACTCTGAAATCCCGAAATCATACCATTACATTACAAGAAAACTTTAAAAAATCTTATCTCTTACGAAAATCATCACTAAATCAAAAACTGCAGAATACTGAATAATTGAATAATACGTCTACTGGACTTACTTTAATATCAATTCCAGGAATTGTGCCCACATATTCGTGTGTTCCAGGAAAGTGAACACCGACTAGTTAACTACTTTATCTATTCAATGGTATTGGCTTTGTCGAGTATGGATATTGGATCCATAAATTAGACAACGAATTAAAACTAGTCGAGTAGTTTATTCTATGTTTCAATCTAGTCGACTAGTCACTAGAGATGGGTAAGAAAACTCCAAACTGTTAAAACAAACTGTTATTCTATTTACGAAAAACAAACTGCTTTGCCAAACGGAAACTAACAGTTTGAATTGGACTGGATCGTGATTTGTTAAACAAGGAACAACAGTTTGGACTTCCCTACTACCTACTTTCTATTCGAACGTTGCCGCAAGCGCTAAAACATTTTTCTTGCTATTTTCCTGTTAAACTGTTTTCCTTCAAAAAGTATAAACACCTTTTCTTTAACTTGCTATTTGCTATACTTTTTCCCTCTATTTCTTGTTGCAACGTAGTGAAGTAAGAACTGTTTGGGCGTTGTCAAAGTTTATCTCTATTTTTCAAACGAGTTGTTTGAAAGTTTTAAATGTAAAATTTGTTGTTCAAACATTTTTTAAACTGTAAACATTATTAAGTAACATAAGTGTGTGTTATCTTAGTTTTTCTCCGTAGTTTACTTTGTGTTTAGAAATTTAAAAATATTTAGTGGACAATTTTAAAAGTTTTCTTTTACTTTTTTTATGTTTTTAGAATTAAGTGCATAGTTTTTAATTATTTATTGGATGTGTGGACTTTTTAAAATTCACAATATCTACTCTTGTATATATCTTGAATAATTTTAGGTTATTTTAGGTTAATAACCTATCATTAACCTGTAATAACCTAATGTTAATAACCTATAATTTTGTAACTATATAGAGCCAATTTTATTTAAACATATTTGGCCTATGTTTTTATTACTGTATTTTACTTATTAACGTTACTTTTTTCAGTGTTGAAAAATGAAAACCTACTTTCTCCCAAATAAAAATATGACTAACATCTCACATAACCTAATTTTAATACATAACCTAATTTGTAAATACATAACCTAATTTTATTTAAACGTATTTTTTATATTTATTATCAATCATCAATATTTTTTAATCAACTAAAAATATTCTAAATTGTTTGCATTTCAGTAAATATGCAAAGGCTATTTAATTTTTAAGTAAAAAAATGCTTCTATTAGAAATTCATTGCATTTTGTAAATATAAAATAGCATACATATATATTACGTTTTAAGAATGTAATTTAATTATTACTACAGTTAAGGACATGGTGGTAATGGGAATGAAAAAGTAGTCTTAGAAACCTGATCGTTTGTGCTTATGTTTTAGCTGCTTGTTTCATTTTTAAAACTGCTTGTTCATTTAGAAAAACTTCGAGTTTCATTTTTCTAAACCTGTTTTTTCAAACTGTTTTTCCAAACAGTTATTTTTTCCAACAAACAGTTCGTTGATATTTTTTAAAAATAGCAGAAGTGCCCATCCCTACTAGTCACTAGTCGCTTGTTTGAAGTAGTCGATATGCCCATCACTATCTTAAAAGTTATCACTATATTACGTTTACATTCAGTGCTGATGTATATGAGGAAAACTTCAACATATTGCTTAGTTCACCCACATTACTACTTTCTTGACTGTTTTTTTATCTAAAAACGTGTTTGTTAATATAAAATCGTGATTCAAAGAAACATCGTGTGAAAGAATCTAAAAACATCGATTGTCAACCATCGATGGATGAAAAACATGTACTGCCCGTCTGAAAAACATCGAACATCGACTGCGGTAAAATTATACAAACCCAATATGGGCTCGCTACTTGTAAAGTAAAAGTAAAAAAGTACTAACAAAGCGAAATCAAACACTAACTTGTTTACATTTGTAAATAGACCTTCTGGGCTTTGTTATGTGCTTTTTACTTTTTCGGCATTTCCTGTTACTTATTGTTCTAGTTGCTTTATCAGCGCAAGCGACAAACTGGTCGTGTTTGGGCTGGAACGATAAAACACTCTTCTACTTTGCATACAAAGCGACACTCCATTTGTCAAAACAAACAGAACAGCTGTTTGCGGCGTTGTCGCGTCTGGCAGCGCGGCAACGTTGTACGCACGTCTTCGGATCCGGCTTTTTTACTGCATCTGGTGACTCGATGGGTTCGTTTTATTGACGATTGAAAAAATGTAATTTGAGATTTGGTGGGATGGGATGTCGGGCAGTGAGTATATTAGAAACTGATAACTTGGTGATAGTGACAGTGCTCACGAGGACGTCAGAGTGCTGGCAACAGGAAACTAGTTTTTTTAATATTTTCCTCTTTTTTTGGCTTAATTACAGCACGCAGCCGTCAGTGAATACATAATCTAGATTCTGTATTCATTGCAGCCGTTTTCTCTCGTAATTTTTTTTATTTTACACTCATTTTTGGAATTTAATTTCACCATCGTAATCAGCGTTAAAACTAGTAGTTCAAAGAACAGTAGACTTCACAGTATATTAATAATTAATGTACAGAACGCTCCACGACAGCGTTCGTAACATTTCCGCCAATTTAACCGCTAAGCATAATATTTACGAAAAATGTTAATGCACCAACTTTATTAAAAATTGTATGCGCTTCCTTCAAGAAGCGGTCAAAATTACGACAGGTTTTGCCGTTCATCCAGTATTACATGAAATAAACTAAGTACACTCAGTGTTGAATCAGAGCCCGCCATCTTGAAACGAAAAGAAATGGGGAAAGTGTTATACATCGGGCTTTTTACAAGGTACCTTCTTAGCAAATTTTAAAACGGTCGATGCGATTTACCATAACTGCGTAACAAACACGCGAACGAAGCGAGGTCTCTGATTCATTTCGACCGTTCCTGATTTGCTTTGCGTGTTTGTTACGCAGTTTTAGCCAAACGCAATGACCGATTGTTTTGAACTTTGGTGCGAAGGTACCTTTTATAAAGCCTGAACGACAAATGTATACGATTTTTTCCCATTCACTTCCGTTTCAAGATGGCGGTCTTTGTTTTACAAATCTTACGAGTGTTTCGTAAGATTCACTTACGCAGTTTCGAACAAACGCACTGATTATTTTGAAATTTGGTACGAAGGTACTTTGTATAAAGCTTGAAAGACGTATGTGTAAGATTTTTTTCCTATTCACTTCCGTTTCAAGATGGCAGGCTTTGATTAGACGATTGCTTGTAGCTGCTGGTTATTTCCAGTAATTTTGGTTGAACGGCAAGACCTGTCATAATTTTGACCGCTTCACAGAGAAAGAGCGTAATATTTCTAATAAAGTTGGTTCAGTAACATTTTCCGTAAATATTACGGTTACCGGTTAAATTGGCGGAAAAAGTTAACAAGTGATGGTATTAAGACTATACTGCGAGGTCTATTGTTCTTGGAACTATTAGTCTAGTTCCATCTATTAGTTCCAACTATTAGGCTATTATTCCATCTGTTTAGCTCTTGCAGTCTCCTAGTTATTCCTGGGACACTGGGAGCGGCAGTAAATCATATATCCATTGTGCTTATTTATAATGGTGATACGGTGTGCATGTTTGGTTTAGCGTTGCTCAGTCTTGCGTGTAACATGATCAGCGGTTGGTGTAGGTACGTTTGCGAAACATTGGATTTACGATTGCAGTGGAAGCATCAGACTGTTGCATGTTGAGCGTACAGGCGGATGGACATGAAGCAGGGGCGTAGCCTTGAAGCGTGACTAAACGCTTCCACTTGCACACACGCACGCACACGCACACTAGATAAACATCAGGGAGGGGTAATGGGTCTGATTGAGGTCGAAGGGTAAACTAGGGAGGATTCAATCATAGTGGGCTTTTATTTTTTCGCGGCAGGAAGCACGCAAGGGCGTTTGTAAGGCTCCTCTAGCGTTCTTTCGGTAAGGCGGAGGATTGTAAGTTAGTTTATGTGCCCAAAATGAAATTTGTGCCAAAATATATTTTACCAAAAAACGCTGCCGTTGGTGTCATACTATCAGGAAAATAGAAAATTTGTATACAACCGCAAAAAGTTATGTGAGCTATCACGTCCAGGATAGTTTGTTTAATTAAGCTAGAATTCCCCCCTCCAAATTTGGCACCCTGATTTAAATAACACGTTTTGTTATGATCAAATTTTGTGCAGATTTTGAGCTTTTTATATTTTTTCATTGCTGTTTTTTTTAATCGAGTGTAACGATTTTGATCAAACTTAAACCAAATATAGTCTGTAAGAGTCTGTGGTCCCTGTTGGCCATATTGAATCTATTCTCTGTTAATTAACTATTCAAATTACTCCGCTATTTGTTAAAATATATTTTTTTGTATATCTCATTTTAAAGGTGTTGTGTGTAATATCTCATTCTTTGCTGCTGTCAGCGTTTTAAAAGCAAAATTATGAACAAAATTTTAAAAACCTGACTACATTTCACACATCTCCGCAGGGGGTGCAGACTAGCTGCATCTATTGAGAGGATTTAGATGTCCCTCGCGGTACCCGAGTCTAACACACACTTACACTTACAACACTACATTTACGACTTTAACACTTTACACTCACAATTACATTTAGGGAGGCGATAATAGCCTCAATGTGCTTTTCGCCTTAAAATAGAAAAAAAAATACATTTTCACATGCAAGACCTTTAAATGAAATATCAAACATAATTTTAATAGCTAATTAATCTGTATGGTCAATTAAAATTAATCTTATGGGGAATATTTTCAATCTGGCCGATAGGCTCCAGAGACTCTAAAGTTAAGCAAAACTTATAAGGCCGTTCTTTTCGGCTTAAAATCTTCTCCGACGTCTTCCGATTCTTAGCTTCCATTTTTGTCTGTAGTTCCATAGATCTTGATCCAATACCCTCTCTTTCACTTCCTTATCAACTGCTTCTCTCCAGCTAAGTCCTCTGTCGTTCTATTTTTTACGACCATACTGTTTACATTTTAGAATCTGTTTGGGAAGTCGATTTTTGGACATGACCAAAGTTGTTTTGTCTTGATGACGTCTACAATGGTGTGTTTCACATCGATGATTTCACAGATTTTTTTTAGAAACTAATGAGTAGGAAATTAATAGAGAAATATGATATACAGGGACTTGAGATAAAGCTAAACAAAACGGAGTACATGTGCATTGGAGGTCAGAGTAGGAATTTTCTACTGGAACACGACACGTAAATTAAGAGGTGACTTAGGCCTACAAGTATTTGGGGATGACAATTACGAGTGATGGACTCTTAGACACAGTGATAAAAAACTAATCACCTTAAGAAGAATAGCATAACGATATACTGAACAGCATCATATGGGATCAACAGATATCGAAAATAAACATAGAATATATAGTACAATTATGAAAAGTATAATCTCACATGGAAGCGAAGTATGGCTACTGAAACAAATAACAGAAAAATGTCTTGAAGCTACAGAAATGGACTATTGGCGAATAACCGCAGGTCTGTCAAAACGGAGAAACGCTACATCTAAACCTCTTTAATTCGGTTGAGTATAAAAAAAATTGTAATGTTTTTGCACGACTTTTTCCTTATATTTTTAACCTTTTCATCTAAACAAGTTTGAGTTTACTAAAACACGCGCAAGCAAAAGCCCCAACCAATGCTAAAACGATTAGCGATGCAGTTTTGAATAGGTAGGCGACTGTTGATTGATTTCCCTCTTCCTTAAAAAAGTGCACACCTGCCCAATTGGTTATTTTGGATTGCCAACAGCTGTTCCGTTAGAAAGAGAGGGACAAAACCCCTCCCTCCCACTCATTATTTGAGCTGAACCAGTCAGCTTGCCAATTTTGCGAAAATTGCTTTCGTGCCGGTTCCGAAATATAAAGTTAGAAGTCAGTTCTTATACGTTTAAAAAATAGTACCAGGTGACCGGATATAGGTATAACCTATCGGCTTACTTTTTCAAAAATTACTTTGAGGTACATTGATGCCTCTTGTTTGGTCGCGCAATGTTTAGTGTGTGCGCGTGCATTTAGCTATTCAGCAAATTTTCACAGATATGAGAGACATGTCATTATCGATTCCTGACAACAAAAAACTTTAGTGTACAAATTTTCACAATAATCGTTAAGTTGTTTTTGAGAAAAAGTGGACAAACCTATATATACATACATACAAATTTAGCTCTTTAATATTATAGGATATATATATGGGGATAAAAAGTAAAATAGCGGCACGCAGCTGTCTCGCTAACGTAATAGAAGCTAATTTTAAAAAGTATTTTTTCTGTATATTACCCTGTAAAATTCTGATTTCACCATCCTAAAATCTGCAATTTTGAACTTTCAGATTACTTTGAAAATAGGAAAATGAACCCTGACCGTCGTCATGTTTTTTCTGTCTTGCAATGGCTGTAAATTTAATACGCGATCACAAGTCAGTCGAGCTCTGTAGGCTTACAAACCACACCTTAGAGACGAAATGCCATGCATAAACAAGAAATCTGCATAATATGGAAGGCAGCAATTTGATACACAGGGCAACGACCGACCTGTGCAAGAAGTGCCGGTGCTGGCTTTGTAACACTTTCACTGGCGTCGCCATGGTAACCACATCGTCTGGATTGTGGAGTCTAGACCAGTGTTTATTAACCTTTTTTATGAATTACACTTTATTATATGAATTACAGACATCTGCGGGGTACAATATGCTTATCTTTTTCTCAAGTTGTGCCAATCGGCTACCAGTGTGGCAATCATAGTAAGATCCAGAATAAGAGACCTTAAATGAGCACCTCCACAGATTGTGTCATTTATATCGTTTTTGATCCTTTAAAAAAATTGTGTGTGTGTGTGTGTGTGTGTGCGCGCGCACTCTCACTTTTGCAATTCGGTCTGATTGGATTGAAAAATGATTATCAAAATGTACAGGTTTGTTAACTAGCAGTACGTTCAGGTAGTTTCAAAATGGCGACTTTTTCAAATTTAAAAAAATCAACATTTTTATCTTACTGGTTTTTGAAAATCTGATTTTACCATCTTAGCGTCAAAGTCTGTATACATTAGCATTTAAAATTTTAAAATTTGACAGCGGTCGTGGTTCGTAGAGACAGTTGAAGTATTAAGCTTAGCAATTCCTCCGTACCTCTAGCTCATACTGCTCTCACTCATCTACTCAGGACACACATTCACTACTCTACATAGCTTGGCTAACTGTAAAATTCAAAGCGATCCGTGGTGGTAGAATGAATGACACCGGCCTAATGGTGTATCAAACGTAGCTCTGGGATATGTGGAGACCTCCCAGTGTTCCGTAGCATTATCAATGCACGTAGGACTTTTTATGGACGGACCTAATTTCCTTAGCTTCTTGTGGGTGTTCTCGTAAGTAAAAAGTAAATAGAATGAGCGGGATTTCACCGCATAACAAAAGGCTTGGCCAAATGAAGCAGAACCTGCGCAATAAAGGTCAAAAGAAAGAAAAATGAAAGGTAGATAGCATCTGCAAGTACCTTAGTAATGAATTGGGAAGTCATCAATTAGAAGCAAGGGAGTTACCCACCTTGAACCTTCTCCAAATTCTAGGCAAGAGACTAGAACTGGAGCTGTACGTGAGCATCTCGAATATAGAAAGTGGGCTCAATAGATTTACAAGGTTTCAGTGCAGTAGTAATCCTAGGAAGTCCAGATTCATGTTCGTTTCGTATTGTCAGTATAATACATGTTTTCAAGAAACTGTTAGATAAAAAAAATATTGATAAAAAATCGTTTCATCTCGTTATCGAGAGAGCTGCTTGCCGCGATAAGACGAGAAGCAGACATGTACTCTCCTGTTTCGTCTTTCGAATACTGTAATTGCGATCTCGGTTTTGATTCGGTCATTGAATATGGGCACTAGAATGTTAATCTTTATGAAGGGTGAGCGCTCGCTGATGTTGTCATCTTGCGGCAGAATGTTCAACTACGTTTAAATAAATACTGTTCATTTTCACAAACATGTCCACCCCTGAAATGCAGTGTTTCTAGCGGCAGATAGTCTAATTACTTGGACTTTGGCTGTTAATACAGAGCGCGTTTTTTATAATGGTGGCTGCACTGCTAATCCGTTTATATGCAATGATTTGGTTTATCGCTGAGAAAGCTATTTTCATTTGTGTGTGACAAAAATGGGAGAACAAATCTATTGTAACCACCGAGTGGTACAGTGGAAAAGACTTTGTTTTTACCAAAATGGCCTTTTCAATAGATCATTTTACAATATAAGTTCGCTAAAATGCTTGGTACACGGAATTAAAAAAACAAAAAGATACATATTTTCAATGACGTGCAATACGCCATGACCTAAGTGATTTAATTTTATGGTTATAATATACTGTAGCCTATAGAGGCAGTTTAACACGCTGTAACCTTACTGTAGCGTGTATAGCATCGTGTAACAATGCCGTTGCATGCGTGCGAATGTTATCACAATGTAACCTACATTATGTAGTTCAAGGCCATTGAAAAGTAGCCTGCAGTTTTGATTTGTTATAGTGGAAGTACAGGGTGTTTGAAAAAAAGAACTGCCTAGTTTTATGTTTAAATTTAATGGTGAAATTAATGAAAAACAACATACAATGAAAGAGAATACCTTCAAGTTTTTTTTAATGTTAGTAAACTTCAACGGGGATTTTGAACATTCAAGAGACGATATTCCACTTCTCGCCAGGTATTCATCGACATAGCATGTGTAACTGTCTCAACCGCCGCGATGATTCTTTCCCGTAAGTAGTTGCTGTCACGGATCTTTTCAGCGTACATAACATTTTTTAAGTGTCCCCAAAAGAAAAAGTCAAGTGGGGCTTCGTGGTGGCCAAGAGATTGAGCCGGCTCTGCCAATCCATCTTCCCGGAAAGCGAGTCAAGAGCCTAGCACACACTGTTACTATAATGAGGTGGGGCGCAATCTTGTTGGAAAAACACAAGCCGTTTTTCCACCTCAGTATCTTCCACTTGGGATCTGTTCAACAGTAGCTTCAAAAGTTTTCGGTTCACCTGGTGACTTCGATTTTAAAACATTGCCGGTTTCCTTGGAAGACTTAAGGCCTAATCCAGTAACGGATAGTTCACCACCATACGTCTAAAATTACGTTGTACTGTATGGTTTGTACGTTAACAGACTCAGTTTGCACAAGCCAAATAAGACACTACGCATTTTGTTGGAGTAACCATTGCACTGCACTGAACGCCTGATGCCTAAACTGAGCGCTGTCGTCGTTATCAAGGTCATGCAGGTCTGCCAACTGCAGGAACTGAATTTCCACATTCACGTGAGCGAAACGTGGACAGTTTTGCCACAAACTATAATAGTGTACGTCACTTTATACAGATTCTAGGACACATTAAAACTATTCAAACACTCTGTATTGTGATACAAGTAGGATTACTGCAAATGTAGTGCGTGTAGGAGTCACGTGTTCGGTGGAGACAGCAGATGGGCTTATCCATTGTACGTCCAACTCATACTACTCTCGCTCATCTACATATCTAATGTCATACGGTCTTGCTATTCAGCCAGTATTACATGAAACAGCCAGGAACACAATCTTCATCGTTAAATCAAAGACCACCATCTTGAAACGGAAGTGAATGGAGAGATATTACACATACGTCGTTCATATTAAATTCAAAACACTCGGTCGATGTGTTTGGTTAAAACTACGTAACAAACTGAATTCTGAAAGGTCGACATTAACCAGAGACCTTCGCCCAGTCGTTGAATATGAACGTACTAGAAGTACTGCCATCGTTATGAAAAGTGTTCGAGTCAGTTTCTTAGCGGCTAAATACTTTGCCGCGAGATGACACTAACAACGAACGCTCACTTATTTCTTAAGTGTTATCATTCTAGTACGTTTATATTCAGTGACTTTGTTAACAATTAGTTAACTTATTCAGTGGCTTTGTTAACTGAGGGTAATTAAAGATTCTGTTCGTCTTTAGAGGTCGTCAATACGTGCAAGTCGTAGGGGAGAGGTGGTGGTTACCAATCTTCGCATTAGTCACTCCTTGCTTATGCATGGATTTCTGATGGAAGGCGGAGACCCACCTCAATCACAGTAAGGAACATATTGCTCGATTGTGATAGTTTCCAAAATATGAAGTGTAGATGTAAACTGGACAGTGTTTACAGACGGTGTTGGTAGATGATGTCTCGGCCGTCGACCAGACTTTAGACTTCCTTAATCGTCTTGAGTTTTTTAATAAAATTTAAAAATATAATATTATTGTAGGGCCTTTCTACAGCCCTAAAATTAACTGATTATTTGGGTTGTTTGTTTTGTTAATTAGTTTTTTAGTTATGTTTTATATTTCTTTAAATTGTTACTGTAGAGCCCATTAATACAGCCTTATAATAAATTTGAATGTTGTTTTAAGATTTATTATTGTTAACTAGTTCTAAGTAAATAGTTATTATATTTTGTATTTATTTATTTTAACTATTATTGTTATTTTTAATTATAATTTCAAAAATATTTTTGTTGTGTCATTTCAAATTCGTATCACAGCGATGATAACCTTTACGGTTTTTCGCCGAAAAACAAAATCGTAGAAAAAGTGATAGGCTTTTTCTCCTAAAGGAGTTTTTACTTCAAAAAGGACATCTTCGTTACACCCTGTATACGCTATATAGAAGTGGATGTACTGTAGCCTGCAGCGTTGCAAAGAGCAAATTGTTGTATTTCACCTAACAGACATTGATAGAAGGGGAAAGGGCGCATTCTTATTGTTTTTCCCACGCATTAGGATCATTAAGATCATTAATGGTTCACCCAGGAAGTTGCACAAAGGGGTGACAAATATCCCGTAAATTATTGCGGTGTTTTAAGTTAACTCATTTTCGAATACAAATGAGATAATTTAAAAGAAATTAAAAAGTCGTTAATTTTCTAATCGTTTAATTTAACCGTGATCGCAAACGATACTTAATGTTTTTATTGCGGTCGTAAATTTTGTGCAACATTCCTTGCCTACCAACACGGACAGCAATTTAAGTTCTGTTATCAGTTATCTGCATGTAGCAATAAAACGGAGATGTATTTCTGCGCCTTATCACCTTGTCTTACAGCTATTACAGTTGACCTCCGAGTGTCTGATGCAATCTTTCAATACCGGGGATGAGCAACTTGGAGCTTTTTGCAAAAACACTGAAAACTTTTAAAGTATTGTTCGTATTTTTAAAGGTAAAAAGATAATTCTTTCGAAATTATTAATTATATACCGCCTCAGAAGTGAATTATCTCATTATTGCAACATAGCCACCGGACCACATATTTAAATAATTAGGATTATGACCTATTTTTCCGTCTAGTGGTCTATTTACTCACCTCGTAAAGGTTGCCGCGGTTTCGAAACTTTGCTGTTTCATCTTGAGGCCGTAACACAAAATGTCCGATTTCAAATTATACAAAAACATTGAAAACACACGTTACAAACACTAAACACAATTACACGATTAAAATACACATGATAAAATTTGGTTTGGCCTATCGATACTTGCAACTTGTATGTTCGTTACATTTCGGACTGTCTAACGACAGTTGCGGTAATGTAACGACTTACGAATTGCACGTATCGTTTTGCCAAATCAAATTTTAATCGTGTAATTGTTTTCAGTGTTTGTGACTTGTTTTCAATGTTTTGTTTAACTTTGTGACGACCTCGACAGAGGGATTTGGCATTTTGTATTACGGCCTGAAGATGAAACAGTAAGGTTGCGAAACTGTGGTAGTCTTTACGAGGTGAGTAAATAGATCACTAGACGGAAAAATAGGCTATTAGGCAAAAGTTTTTACGAAAGTCTGTTTTAATTTCTCAATCTTTTCATTACTATTTATGCTGTTTAAATTTTAGTTATACATGCAAATTTATTCAGCAGATAAAATTTGAAATAAACAAGATTTACTACCACGAATTTGTTTCATATTTGTTATACTATCGAGTCAGATTTGAGAAGAATCCGGGACACCGGTTTTTCTTTTTTTCGGTAGATCGCATACTAACTTTTTATAGAAAAAAATCTATGCAATACTGACCCTAATTTTTTTTTATAACTACCGACTGCATTTGAGCAGAACTGGAGTAATCAACTTTTGAAAAAATTACAAGTCGCTGTCGAAGTCAAGTATTCTCATAATTTGAAATCTCATGCTTAAAGGATAACTGTAATGTTCACATCATCTGTGTCAACACTTGTTCGCAAAGTGTTTTCTGCCATGTAACTTCGAAAAAGTTAGGTCAAAAATTGCTTCAAAGGGCCTTCGATGCTATGAGCAAAAATGAACCAAGAAATGGAGCATTTGAACGAGTCAATATGAATTACAAAGCTAAAGATGTATTATGATTTACCAGTTAAAATCAATTCATTACAAGTTCTTTATCCCAATGCCTCCAAGTATTTTGGGAATGATATTGGACGCAAAATTGAAATAAAAATTTTTTTAAAATGAAAAACAACGCTATCTGTTGGATGTAAAAGCAACACGCGTTATACTGAATATTTTACGTTTCCATTTCAATGTTTCCGATTTACGATCCATTTACGATTTACAAATCCCCAAATTTACGATTCTGTTTGAATGGTTTCGAATATTTTGTTAAATTAAACCAGACTGAGCCATAACAACGCGTGGCGGGTACAACTAGCTTTCAGTCTTGTACTTCACAACTACGTAAAACATCTTTTCAGGCTCGCTGAAGTTTTTACCCCTTACTTTCTTAAGTTTAGCCTTCATTTCGAAAAGTTTGAAAATATAAAAGTAGAACATGCCTATCACTGAAAACAATTAAAATCGAATGTAAATTAAAGCACATAACCTTCAAAACAAATGTACATGATCAGCTGTTCGTCAGGCGGCCATTTTACCTCCCATTAAAAAGTTATTAAATGAAACAAAGCGTTGTATTCGTTACCGTTATGTATAGTTTTTTAAAATGTTCTTGCAACAAAGAAAACATTTAAAGTAACTTGGGATTTAGTACCAGTTTACATAAACGAGCGTTCTTGCAACGCTGAGCGTTTCTAGTGGTAGATACGTCTTTGCCAAAGGTATTAGAACGGCCATTTTAGTACCGTTACGCTTAATATTAGCAAGCCGTGTAATGAGACCAGTTTGCCACTTTGCAATTAAAGTGATTTTATGGACAAACTGATAAAATCGCAGCGCCCTGAGCGAGGCTAGCTTGTCGTGGGAGCTTGCGGTTATATCGACTTATCCAACGATAATATCGTATAACGCGATAACATTGACGTAATACTGGAAACTTCTATTTTGAATTCCTTCTTCAGTGTTATTCGTTTCTTTGTGTTTCCAATAACATACTGTGTTATTCTGATAAAACATTAAGTAGTTGTGGAAAACTGTTAACGATTTTAAACTTTCCGGAAGGTATTGTTTCCAACTTCCTGAAACTTTGCATATGTGCTGAATTTAGAGCGCAGGTCGAACTATATAAAAATGAGGTAAATTTGTAATGTCAATTTTCGTAATATTTTCGCTGGAAAACTTTATTACATGTCCAAAAATAATAATACAAAATATAAAGGTGCAGAAACTAAGGGAAGTTCGAAAAAAATGGAAGAAAGTATCCGCATAACCTCAAAATCACTACCGCGCGTAAATAAGTAACATGTTTTTCATCGCGAAAACAATTAATTAAATGCGTGTAACGAAATAATGAAAAAATATAAACATTTAAAAGAAGTACTCGTATGGAACTCGGAGAGTTACCGACAAAAGCGAAACTTTTGTTAATGATATCTTTACAGAATATATGTTTACAAATATCTTGTTTTGTTTAAATAAATAAATACGTTAACCTAGCTTAGATATTATTTACTGTTACAGTAAAAGATCAGTTGTTTTATATTAATTCGTAACGATCAGCTGATTTCATTGACAGCTGATAGGCTGTAGTAAGTTTTAGGTTATGTTGTTAAAAACTAGTAGTATTAGAAACAATTATTATAAACGTTTATGTTAATTGCGAATGTATTATAAACGGTTACAACGTGCACGTGTTCTTCAACTGGAAAAATACCGAAACCAAAGCAACACAAAGTTTTCATATAATACGAGTGTACTGTTATCGAAAAGAAGGGAGAAATAGAGAGGCGCAATTCGTTTCCTTTACATTAAAAAGATTCGGGACACTTTTTTCTATTCACTCGTTTCGTCAAAGCTAACATTAAAAGCTTCGCTTCAAAAACGTAACGCGAAAAAAATTTTAAAAGACTGTTCTTGTGAAAAAGCTCCATAACTTTAAAAAATTAAATAATATTGTCACGAATAAAAAGCAGATTACCAGAATCAGCATGTTAAAAATCCCTGGCAGACCCCAAATCTTTAAGGAAGAAACCGCATGGTTTCAGATTTGCTGGGAATAATAAATCGATTCTGGATAAGCTGAGAGTTTTTAAACATGCTTTGGAAAATAACTTGACGCACTTCCTAAGCTGTCCGCTACTAGCAGGAGAGTTTAAGGATAAAAACGTTTTTGAGTTTTCTAACTGCAGTTCAGAAATTCAGTAAATTATTGATGCAATACAATACAGGATTTGAGGAAATTATAACACTCAAAAACAGTGTGCTGCTTTATAATAATCCTCTTGGAACTACCAAAACAGATCATCACATACAACTTGAGCTGTGTGATCTTCAAGGTGTATGTTAGACACCTGTGGTATATAGATTAGAAAAGCGTTTTGTAGACTTGTTCTTTTTAAAAAGAAAAGGGTATTAACGAAAAAAGTTAGACTACCAAGTGAAAGTTGTAGTGCATTAATCTAAGTGTCGATTGAGTACAAAAACATTCTATTTTGACTTAGATCTATTTTTAAGTTCAGTGTTTGGGTGTAGGTAAGGGCCTACGCATCTCAACATAAGCTACGCTGTACTGTATTTCAAAGATCATTCACTTTTACCTTTGTACGTTCAGAATTGTCCATAACGTTTACTTTTATTTAACGTTTTTTGAAACACGCAGAAGGTAGTACTTTTGCACTTCAACTAGTAGATTCAATATTAAGACGTGTTGTAACATGAAGAATCGGAGCCGGACGGGGACTCTGTTTGCAAAAAGGTTTGGGGGGATGAACGATTTTTTGCCAAAATAAATTTACTAATAATAATTAAAAGAAGCCGATAGGAAATACACATTATCACTCAATATATGTAAAAATTAGGATGATCATCGATAGTCGATGTTCGATGTTTTTCAGATCGATGATAGGCAGTAGGCTACGTACTTTTTTATACATGGATGGAAGACAGTTGATGTTTTATGCACAGGTATGTTTTAGATTTCTTCATACCATATTTCTTTATTATGGATTTTAAGTGTTTTATAAACAAATTTTTTAGCGTTTTATGTTGGCAGGCTTTTTTCACTTTTTAGTAAATTTACTTTGAAAAAATGAGCTATTTAAGCAGCCATCATGGTAAGAACCAGACCGGGAAGTCTAGATCATTTTTGAAAGGTTGTTAAAATTTGTGTGTATGTGTGTAAACGCTAAAGTATTTTTCTTTCCGCGTTTTTGTCGACAAGGTTACGTTGGCGGTGGAACGTTACTTTGTGGATTCGTTACTTTGTCGTTGTTTAGATTATTTACGAAAATTATGAGAGCTTGCTTGTTTGTATAGAGTCAACATTGCCCGCCAACACTTATCTATTCGGATTCCTTATCTATCGTATTACTGAAAGAGATAAAAAATAATCACTGCACGCAGATTGTGTGTGTGTGTGTGTGTGTGTGTGTGTGTGTGTGTGTGTGTGTGTGTGTGGGCGGGCGCGCGCGCGCGTCAGAAATCGATTATGGTAATAGCTTGGACAAATTCGTTTACCAGCAAAATTCGTTCAGCAATTTGAAATGACGGCCATTTCAGATCTTTAAAATGCATAACTTTTTTTGTCATTAAATTATTTTTTTGGAAATCCAGTTTCACCATCGTAATCAGATCCGTTGAGATTAAGAAATTTAATTTGACGACGGTCAGGGTTCATTTTCGTATTTACAATTTAATTTGAAAGTTTTAATTTCTAATTTAAACATAATTTAATGGCGTTTATGATGGTGAAATCGAATTTCAAAAAGGGTAGCTGGGTTTGATCGGGGTAGGGGGAAATGAAAAATATTTTTTGAAATTTGCTTCTGTCACGTCAGCGGAACAGTTTTAGCGACATAGATGAATTGCACAATGTTACTATCGATGCTAATTCCTAGTAAACTTTTATGTTTCTTGGATAATACTTAAAAGTAAGTTCTGTTTACTGCTTAGTGTAATTACTTATGCAATTAACATGAACGTACAGTAATTATATTGTAAGTATACGTTTGGAGAAACAGTTTTGAGTTGTTCAAAACGAAACACTTTGAAAGTAATTGAAGTAATTGTAAACGGAAGTTGCGTTTTGGAAATATACATTTACGTTTCTTTGAATCTGTTTTTCCATTAATTCGCTTCGCTCGAAAGTAAAACTGAACCGTTAAAACGCATTGACCGAATATTTTGAAATTTGGTACGAAGGTATGACGTCCGAACAACGTATGTGTAAGATTTCACTTCCCATTCACTTCCTTTTCGAGTTAGCGGCCTCTGTTAACTCGTGACGATGTGTAGTTGCTGAATGTTTCTGGTAATACTAGCTGAACGGCAAGACCTGTCGTCATTTTGACAGCTTCGTGGAGAAATAGCATAAAATTTCCAGTATAAGTGGTACAGTAACGTTTTTCCTAAATATTACGGTTCCCGGTTGAATTGATAGAAGAGTTTACGAGCGCGTCATAGCGGTGGTCACAAAATTGATTAAGAATATAGCCTACTGCGAGTTCTACTGTTCTTTGAACCACTGGTAAGTCGCTAGACAGGCTTACTGCTTCAGTCCACTATCCATCCATAAAGCCACCACTGAAGATAGGACAATATAAGCTACAGTTACAAGTTTTGTCTCGCTTACGTGATGGATGTTATTTTTTTTTTTTTTTTTATCCTACAACATTTGAATATCTTATTTCACCATCCGACACTAAACTGTACAATGAAAATACAAAAATGAACCCTGACAGTCGTCAAATTCATGTTTTTAAAATTTTAATCGATTTTGAAAGTTTAAAGTGGTAATTTATGCCGAATTTAACATTGTTGGTGATCGCAAAATCAGTTTTTCTCAAAAATGTGTAAGATAAAAAAAGTTATTTAAAGAAGTTATTTCAAAAAAGTTTATGAAAGATTTCACATTGTTATTTAACTTTTAAAATGATTTTTGTGGGTAACCAAGTTTGAATCAAATCGGACCAAAATAACATACGTGCGCGCGCGCACACACACACACACACACCTCCCTAAACAAGTGAAGTAAAGGTCTGGGTCTGCTCATTTCAAGCTCCCGGCTCTGAGTTTTACAGTGATGGCCTCTCCAGTAACTCATTTTTCCAAAGGAAATTTGCTAATAAGGAAGAATATTCGCTTGTATTAAGTTGTCCCATTGTTTAGACTGTTTTACCTTGTTGGAGGAACTACGATTGTGATTTTCACAGCAGAGTCGAAGTTTTCTAGCGTCCTACGGTTCACAGATTAATGGAAAGTCTTCCAGTTCTGAGTAGTCATTACGTACCGGAGATGAACCAACGCTTCCGGTCTCGGTTAAATGAAAGCGAAACGCCAACACGGCCTGGTTACTGATCACGTGACTGTTTTGCAATGCGTTCACATTCGGCCAGCAATTAGTCGATTGCGTGAACACCAGTTGGCGCGGTACTTGTATTGTTTTCGGTTTTGTTGAACTGTATTGACACGTAGCTGAGCTAAAAATAGGAAGATGATCTAAATCAGGGGTTTTCAACGTTTTTTCTGCTTCGACCCCTAATTTTTTTTTTTTTTACGTAGACCCCCCCATATGTTTACAATGTGTTGCACAAATATCACTGCAAATGACGCTTTTATTGGAAACAATTCAGTAATTCAATGTTTTTTAATAATTTGTATTTTGTGCCTATTATTAGATATACATTAAAGGTATAATAATGTTTATAGAAGCATAAATTTAAATAAAATATAAATCACATAAATACATAAAATCTTAATGAGATGGATGCGGTTGATTATCTTACTTATATCCGGGGAAATATTTGTTGATATTAATCGTAAATCACCACGTTCTGATATCTTGAATCGATTTCTCGTCTTTCGCAATAAATTATTTACACAACTAAATCCTGCCTCAACCAAGTAAGAACTGGGAAATGCTAACAATAATGGTTCGCTGATACTTGTTAATCTGACGTATTTTGTGCGAATGTCTTTGTAACTCCAAAATTCGGCATATACACTTGTTAGAAAGTTGATTTTGAGCTCCAAATTCTCTTAAGTTCAATCAATTCTTCTTGTAGTGAGAAATCAATATCGGCCGTGTCGCTTTGAAATGGTTTTCATAATCAAAAATGGCACATTGAAATTTTCTGAATCCTTATGATTCAATCGACCCCTTCAAAGTTCATCAGACCCCCAAAGGATCCACCTGGACCCCGTTGAGAACCCCTGATCTAAATGGTGGGTGTCTTTATCATTTTATGGTTTGCCTTTTTTGCCATTTTGTCTTCCTGTTTACATCTACACGTCATATTTTAAAAACCATCACAATCAAGCAATATTTGTCTTACTGTGATGGTTACCCTACAGAACCCGCATTGAGGTGGGTCTCCGCCTTCCATCAGAAATCCATGCGTAAGCATTTAGTGACCACGCAAAGACGGGGTAACCACTACTTCTTCCCTACGACTTGCACGTATTGACGAACTTCAAGGACGAACAGAATTTTTAATTACCCTCAGTTTGTTGTTATCCGTAGCTGTCCACTCATTCTCCCAATCCAAGAGAAGTAAATGTTTTGACTGACTTAGAAAATCCGATAAAATAACATGTTGCGTGATTGGCGGCAGCAGAGTTGCTTCCTTGCTCTAGTGTTTCCAACTATACCGAAGTGACCAGGTATCCAGCAAAATGATACTCCAAGCGTTGGAGACCGATTACACGATTCGAGTAACACGTACGAGTGGTTAGCTTAGTGCTACTGAAGTCGTTGATAGTGCATAATTCGTGTTTTTTAACAGTTGAGCGTTGTGTGTAGTTTTTTAAAATGGCTAAGTGGGGAGAAGATACCACTTTAAAAATTTGTGGAACTGAATAGAGACGAAGAATGCTTACGGAATACGAGCCTGACTAATTATAAGAACAATTCGGCCCGTGAATCAGCTTTATTAAGAATTGTAAAAGAAATGAATATATCTGATTTTGGAGTTGCTGAGGCAAAAAATGAAATTAAGAAATCCGAACACTCGGAAGATTTCGAAAGCTGTTTCCAGTTGCAAAAGATATGAGAGAGTTATTTCCAACTTTATTCGGATGTGTATAGCTTTTCTCATTGTTGTATCGGTTCGTTGTATTCTTGGCAATATTTTCTCCAACAATAAATTAAAAGAATCTGGAGACATTCGCATACAATTTCGGTTTTCGGGAATGTCCTCTCGGGAAAGGCCAACGCCTTAAGAAGCGTACTCTTGGCCCATGCACAGATCTTCTAGCCAGCCATGTTCGTACCCATGTTCTTTTTGGCATGTTTCCTTCTGATTTCATTATTTCCGTCAATTCTTCGCACAACACTTTAATACACGTCTTTAAACACTTTTTGATCAAAGAATTGTTGCATATAGTGCTCATCTTTGCAAGGAAATATGACAAAAAACTCGACTGCTGGAAATTTCCGCTAAACCGAGTGGCGTCTACACGTTTTTAGCCAATGTTAGCGTATAGACGCCACTATCCCTGTGCAGTACTCGCCTCAGTCACTCATACAAGTTATTAGCGTCGTGTAAAGCCGGCTTTAGTGATAGACGATTGTACTGCTTAGAGATGGTGATATCACAGAACTGCTACTTTTTCACAGATAGTCAAGTTTCACGTATTTCTCTAATAGTGAATGCCAGAGTTTAACTGTTACTAACTGTGACAACCAATCCACGCCTTTAGTTTCTTTTATTTCCGTTAAGATCGCGTCGCTTTGCCCTGCGCATGCGTAATGAGTTCACAGTTTGGTCCTACCTATCCATCAACTGTGAACTGTGAAATTTTCACAGTTCACACTATGCTAGTGTGGAATTACCGAGACGAGATAAATATTGATATTGCTAACTACGCGCGCACAGTTGTTTCCCGCCAGATTTAGCTTGTTGTTGGTATTATTTATTTAGTATAGCGAATGTTTTTTGCACAAGTAGTATTGTGTAGAAGAATAATTGCATAGAAGAATTGTGTATTTGTGTAGATAAAATACCTGATTTTGTTGTTTGTTTTTTCCTGATTTATATTAGCCTATATAAAGAAGCAATAGCTACATAACAGGCCAGCCAGACATTATTTCACAGTTCAGTTTAATTTAACAGATATTGAAAAGTAGCAGTAGCAGTTTTCAAATATATATAGCAGTATTTCACAGATAGTATTACCTCTAGTCTTGTTACACTGGCGCAGTCTAGTACTGGATGTACGAAGTTTTGACGATCTGATTAGAATGGCGGGTAGTGATATATAGTGGTGGGGCAGAAAACACCAAACTGTTAAAAACAACTGCATTTCTATAAACGACATACAAACTGCTTTTTCAAACGGAAACAAGCAGTTGGATTTGGACTAGTTTATGATTTGTTAAACAAGAAACTGCTTTCCGCATTACCACACTTAACGTTGCCGCAAGTGCTAAAACTGTTTTCCTGCTGTTTGCCTGCTAACTGCTTTTCTTCTACCTGCTTTTTCCCTTTATTTCAGGCCGCCTCGGTGGCCTAGTGGATAGCGTACTAGGCTTTCACCCCGAGGACCCGGGTTCGATTCCCGGCAAGGGCTTGGCATTTTCAAGGGCTATAAATCATCCCATCGTCTGCATTAGCCCAAGTGTGCACAATAGTCGGACGTTAAACACCAAAAAAAAAATCCCTTTATTTCAAAGTTGCTTGTTGCTTTTAGTGAAGTAAGAACTGTTTGGTCAATGTCAACGTTTATCTCTATTTTGTTGCTAGTTGTAGTAACAACCTCTCACATTTTGTAGATACAGAGCCTAATTTTATTTAAGCATATTTTTTTATATTTATTATCAATCATCAATATTTTTTAATCAGCTAAAATATTCTAAATCGTTTGCATTTTGATAAATATGCAAAGGACTATTTAATTTTTAAGTAAAAAAAAGAATGCTTCTATTAGAAATTCATCGCATTTTGTACATAAACTGACTTACATAATTATTACGTTTTGATAATGTAATTTAATTATTACTACAATTGTAAGGATTATTTTTATCCTTTCTAAATGCTTTATACCCAAAAACAGTTAAGGACATGGTGGCAGTGGGAATGAAAAAGTAGTCTTAGAAAACTGAACTTATGTTCTTTATGTTTTAGCTAATACAACTTTGAGTTTCAGTTTTCTAAACCTGTTTTTCCAACTGTTTTAAAAAGCAGCTTTTTTCCTCAACAAACAGTTTGTTGACGTTTTGTAAAAATAGCAGAAACGCCCACCTCTAGTGATATACGAGATAGAGTACACCAGTTTCTGAGTAGAACCCATCTACTGTCTGCGAGAGATAAAATGAGACATGAATAGGCTAGCAATACTAACGTTGAATCAAATACTTTTGCAGGCATTAACCCCCACCCCACCATGTTAAGGATTGGTAGATTCACGTGAGCTTATCTGTACTTTGCAGTGATAATCAGCAGTCGTACATATAGTTGTAGATATAGATTGTAATTTTGCTGTTATTTTAAAAGTCAGGTCTTCAAAATGTCTTCACGATCAGAATAACTCTGCAGACTTGTATGAAATAGTGACACACGTTGAGTTTTATAGACCGAACGAATCAAGGTCTCTTTCAACTCGACCGCTCGGTATTTGGTTTGTCTGTTTCTTTGTTACGCAATTTTAGCCAAACGCATTGACCGATTGTTTTGAAAATTGGTACGAAGATACTTTGTATGAAACCCAGTCGCGACGCATGTAAGATTTTTTCCATTCATTTCTGTTTCAAAATGGCGGCCTCTGATTTAACCATGACGAATGTACGCAATTTTAATCAAACGCCTTGGCCAATGGTTTTGAAATTTAGTACAAAGGTAGGGCCTACTTCGTATAAAGCCCGACAGACTTACGTTTAAGAGTTTTCCCATTCACTTCCGTTTCAAGATGACGGACTTTGATTCAACTTTGCGAGTGTAGTTGCTGGCTATTTCATGTAATACTGGCTGAACGACAAAACCTATCGTACTTTTGACCGCTTCGGGAGAAAGAACATACAATTTCCAATAAAGGTGGCCCAGTAACATTTTTCGTAAATGTTACGGTTACCGGTTAAATTGGTGGAAAAAGTTACGCACGCTGTGTATATTAATTAAGAATATACTGCGAAGTCTAATGTTTTTTGAACTGCTAGTACAAATACTCCGTAAAATAGTGTACGTAATAAATAACAAATGAAATTGGTAAGTAGTAATGTAAGCATGTAACTAGTAAAATAGACTCCGGCATAGGTACCATAAGCAGCCTCTCTGAATTTCAAGTATGCTTTTTCCTGATTTTGCAAATAATTAGCGAATACAAAATGTACGTAACAGCAATAATAATCACGGCGAGAAGTGACGTGATAGAAGCGATTTTTTTAGCAATGATTCGTGTGTCTTATACTTTTTTGAGAGTTTTGTTTCACATTTTGTAAATACGAAATGAATCAAGTCCGAATTTTACATTTAAGTTCACGTTTCGAGTTTTCAGGCCAAAACATTTTCTTAACCCTACTTGCTGTGCTTGTTTTACTGTAGATTTCCTACAGTACTTGTTGGCAGTTTCCTAAGTACTGTGTAAGGTTATGTTTGAAATAAATTAAATTTAACAATTTTTCATTACAAAATAGAATACTTAGCATTTGGATTTTGTTTATAACAAATAGGCCTATATTATTTTGTAGTGTAACTTTCACTCTATGATTTCGAAGAAAATAAGTTTATCTATGACAAGAAACAGATTAGAAATCATAGTTTTTTATGAGTTTTAAAAGTCGTGGATACCAAACTATAACCTACCTCGTAGATAAAAATGTTAACAGATGAATTCAAGAACAATATCTAATCTTTCAAACGATACCAACCAAAATATTAAAGTTATTTACTTGGTTAAACTATGTGCTCAATGATCCCCCCCCCTTCGCCGTGGGTAGCAGAAAACTGCAGTTTTCCTAGATCGAGACTGGAGACCTACTGTGTACACTGTACACAAAGCAAGGTCAGCTTTCTCCCAGCATTGTCCAGTAGGTTATGTTTGGGAACTTTGCCTTATGATATAACTTCCTGTAAACAAGGTCAGGAGGTATCCTTGCTTCAAGGCGGTCGGCACCATCTTTGGCCTTAAACGGCGGTTTCCTTAAAACCTAAACGATCCGTAAATTTCAAAATGGCGGCACCGCTCAGTGTTTAGTGACCTTAGGTAAACCAAGGACATTTTAAACCGGATATCGTTTGTGTATGTACTTTCGAAATATCTATTATTGTTTTTTAGATTGTGGTACGAAAATATAGAAACGGTTTGATTTCTGAGGCTCGACTTGAGCTAGAAAAACGTGTCCTGATTTTAAAGCTCCTGAATCAGCTATATACAGGATGCTCCAAAATCGCGATTCGAATATACAGGATGTCCTAAAAATTGCGAAACGTATTTTTGTGTTATATTTTAAATGTAAACATACCAGTATGTTTGTTAACTATTGTTCTATACAAGATCGACCTTTTAGTGAAAAAATATGTTGCATTTTTTTAAGAATTTCGGGTTTTATACCAGTGTATTGAAACGCTTTACAAATTTGCCCTTTAATTGGTTTGCCTTTATATCTGGAAATCTTTTTTGTTTCAGAATAAAATTGTTTTGAAGCTCTTTTTTTTATGTAAAAGCCTGTTTGAAATCATTTTACTCAGAATTGACTAAAATTAGTCAATAAATATTAGTAAAGCGAATAGAGCTGTAATTTCGGTTCATATCTAGAAAAATATACAGGGTGTTCCGAAATCGCTATTGGAATATACAGGATGGCCTAAAAATTGCAAAACGTATTTTTGTGATATATTTTTAATGTAAGCATACCAGTATTTTTGTATCGGGGTCTACTCTTTTTCTTCTGTACAAGAACGACCTTTTAGTGAGAAAAGATTTTTAAAATATTTTGCAGTTTTTAAAGAAATTCCAGGTTTTATACCAGTGTAGCGAAACGTTTTACAAAATTTTGATATACAAAATTTGCTTATTATATCCGGAAATCTTTTTTGTTTCAGAATAAAATTGTTTCGAAGCTCTTTTTATGTAAAAAAAAACATATTTGAAAATTATGTTTTACTCAAACTTGACTCAAATTAGTCTATAAATATCAAAACAAGGCGAATAGGACTATAATTGCGGTCCATAACTAGAAAATATGATTTCTAAAGTATGGGTAATGCAGATTTTTATCATAATAACTCTAGTGTAGCAAATTTGGAATACGAAATTAGGCGTCCGTGGTAAATTAACGGTCGTGTTTTTCGATTTATTTTCGTATCGTAAATTATACGATTTGTTATGAATATTCGTGACCAAAATAATTCCAAAATTTCATTTCTAGTTTCGGTCGGTAACTTCCAAACCGAATATTTCTGGGGAAATAATTGAATGTAAGACAGTTTGTATAATATTGTCACACCATTTATTTCATTACTCATCATTTGTCGTTGATTGTTGCAAAAACTCGAGTTTGGTGATTGATCTGCTATATTCTCTTTTCAATTTAGCGGGTGTTATACTATTTTGTTTACGGTATTATACGTACGTGATATATTGACGGAAAACCGTTGTGGGCGCTAGGCCATGAAATCACGCTTATATATAGCATAGAGGCTCCTGCATACCTCACACTGCCCAGACCGGTTCCTGACTCATGCTGGCCTACTCTCCTCTCCTATCCTCTCTCGCTTTAAATGTCCTCATCACTTCTGGACAAATTGTAAAGTCACGGAATCGAACTAACGTATCGTTGTACATTTTGCTGGCGCTTTAAAAAACGAAGATACTACGGCGTTTAGAAATAACAGTGTTGGCGTTGTGTATAGCTGTTACCATTTAGCAGCGAAGATTCCAAAGTCTAGTTATCGTTAAATCAGAGGCCGCCGTCTTGAAACGGAATTGAAGGAAAATCTTGCACATATGTCGTTCGGGCTTTATTCAAGGTACCGTGGTACCAAATTAAAAAAAAATCGGCCAATGCATTTGGTCAAAAATGTGTTTATATCGTTAAGTCAGAGGCGTTCATTTTGAAACAGAAATATACGTCGTTCGTTCCAAGCTTTACATAAGGCACGTTTGTACTATCGGTCAATGCGTTTGGCCAAAACTACGTAACACACACGCACACGCGCGCGCGCACAAGCACACACACACACACACACACACACACACACACACACACACACACACACCAAATGCCAAACGGTCGTGTTAAAAACCTCGCTTCGCCTAATTAATTATGTACTTTACGGTTGCTATAAGTACAGTTATTGTTTGTAATAAAATTGTAAATTAAAATTAGAAAACGTCGTTTAATGATGTCTTTAAAACTCGATATAGCATTTAAGAAATAAATAAGAGAAATGCAGGGTCACGAATAAAAACAGAAATTATCTTATAAATGACTATCGGTATAGATTTTTTCAAGGATTAGGACTTTTAGCGAATTTCCATTATAGTTCAGCAACTGGAGCAGTCAATATGATAATACTCGGATACAGAAACACGAAAATAACACCGATCCTAACCGTGAGAACTTAAAAATTAAATTGTGCAAAAACATTAACCACAATTTCCACATTTAATTGTTTCCACAAAAATATAATTTAGAAGCTCATAAAAATATTGGAAAATGTTCTAAACCGATTTTGTTAAAATTTTGGTCATTTCTGAAGAATGAAAATTCACGCCAGTTTAACGAATTTGAAATGAAATAAATTAACCGTTAGTGAGTAAATCTGAACAACAAAAAAAACCTTACGGCGTTCAGGGTTTATTGATTATGTCCCGGTCTATTTAGAAATTGTAAATTTCTTTTATTTAAAATTTGCTGTGTACTATATTTGTGCAAAATTTGCCAAAAAAACAGTTTTTTTATTAAAAGAAGGCTTTAAAGAAATTTTTGAAAAATTAAAAATCACAAGTTATGGGAAATCTAGATTAACACGTCAAATTTCATTAAAATCGGTTAACTACTTTAGTTTCTAGTAATGTGCGCATGCGCACACACATACAAACCACATTCGTCCACGTAAACACTATCGTAAATCAAAGGGCCTGAAAACGTAAAAGAATTATTTGCAAACTCGACTTTTAGGTCGATTTAGCTTTAGAAAACGCATTTAATTACAATAATTACTTTAATGGTTTGTATTTTAGAATACATAAAATGTTTCTATGTTAACAATTAAAATATAATTAATAATGATTTATTTGTTATTATGTGTGTTAATAGTAAACAAGTACATAACCTCAAGTAATAGTTTTGTCGATAAACAGCTGTGATGCGAAATCAGCTGTTAATTACCACCAACCCTCTTGTCATTATAATGTGTCAATTTCCGCTGCTAAATTGTGTATTTATAATTATAGAGTAGATGTTATATTTGTCCTTGTAGTAGTATTAGTGTCTCATCTCCTCTTATAGTAAGTAGTCTGATGTTTGTATATCTCTGTGTAGGCCTCCATGGACTTGCCTCCGGACAAGGCCAAGGTGTTGAAGCAATACGATGACGAAAAGAAATGGGATATCATCTGCGACCAGGTAAGATAAGCTTAATACAACGTATATTTAAATCAGCTGATTATAGTTTTAAAAAATACTGTAATTAGCAAATTTTCATTTTAGCCATCGTGGGCCTTGACATCACTTTTTAAGGGTTCGTTAAAATTATTGACGGGAACCGTAATGGAAGACGGTTTGTTTTTTTTAAGGATTTTAGGAAAACCGACTCATTACAGAGCACTGTAAGAGTGCACGTGAGCAGAATAGGAATGTATTTCACATTGCGAGGCTCTTACTAGCAGGAGGCAAAGGGTATTTGGTTTCCAGAACCTTGAGCATCTCCAGCGGAATAAGCTAATCATTGAAGACACCAATGTACTAAACTTCAGCCACTTAGTAAATGGCCTGCACGAAACTTTCTCGCGCATGTAGGAGAATTCCCCTCCAGCTCGCTGTCCAGTGACACAGAGTCTGCCAATCTGAGTCTACAAACTGTTCCTACTCAGCGATACTGAAGGAAAAACAGGGAGAAATGGTAAGAGAATGGGGACTCGACCTCTCACTCGCACATTCTCTCTCTCTCTCTCTCTCTCTCTCTCTCTCCTCTCTCTCTCTCTCTCTCTCTCCTATCTATCTATCTATCTATCTATCTATCTATCTATCTATCGACTGGTGTTCTTAGCAGGCCGTTTTCAAAGACATTGACCTATAAAATCCAAGAGGCCTACATACTGTGCATATAGTTGCACAGTATGTCCTTTGATCACAGTGTCAAATGCCACCAAACAACATATGCCTAAAAAAAGGTAATGCGGGGCTGGCCGACAGAAGTGACTACTACTTTTGGCATGCCTGACTGTATACTTTTCACCATTATGATTTAATTATTTTTATACAAATTTAGATGCATACAGGAAAGGGCAACTCTTGAAAATTATTTTCGTATTCAATTTCGCGTGTGTGTAGGTACACAACTTAAAAATTAATTTAAACTGTCACAAGTTATGAATTCGAGTATCTTATGCTTTATAAGGGACTTTTAATAATTAATCAGTTTATAACCCTACTTTTGACAGTTATACATGACAGTTATACTGTATATGTATAGTAACAAATATAATATTTGTGATTCTGGCATTAAAAATTGGTATAGGTCATATGCATTAAACAATTTAACTACACAAATTTAGAAAATACATTTTTTTAAAATTAACAAGAACAATAAACATAATATCAATTGAAATGATATTGAAGCTATTGTACGAAATCAGCTGTTTAGAAGTATTTACTTCCAGTCTAGATACAAGAACAATATATGCTGTGATGTAGGCTATGCATTACGGATTCAAGCGTGATGCGAAACCAAATGTTTATAACCATATTTTGTTTACCGCAACCATACACGTTTTCACTTCAAAAATACATTTTATTAATCACTAAACAAAAATTAGAGCGTTCCGTGACGACAAACTGAATTTTAAGTGTTTTTATATTTTCTGGAAACAGTGAAAACATGCACTCTGTAATATCTGTTTCGAAAGAAATTTTTTTAACTTTAATTGTTGGAGGTCATGGTAAATTATTTCTAAAGGTTACATGCTTCTGTTGAAAACAGCTATAATGTAGTCAAATATATTTTATAAATGATTTATGAGAACATTTGTCTTATCGACTTAACAAAACAGAGACCTCGCTTCGCCCGGTCAATAAGTCCCAATTCATTCAAACTTGGTCCAAAAATCGACTGTGACTAGTTCGTTCAAAATGGCAGCCGTTTCAAATCTCAAAAAAATAAACAATATTATTTCATTGTCGTAATCAGCGTTGAAATATGCATTTCAATCAATTAGCATTTCAAATTTTCAAATTATATTTTTGCTGATTTTAACGTTGATTATGTTGTTGAAATCATATTTTCAAAAAGAGTATAATTTAGAAGATATGGTTGGAAATTCCCTTCGATCCCAAGAGAAAAACTGCCGATTATTTTTGGTTTGATGAATCACCCGTTAGGAATAATATATAACGACTGCTTTTAAAAGGAGGATAATTCAGTTTAGCAATTGTAATGCTGTTGACTCAGAATCGGTTGCAAGTTGCTTGTGTCGCTGTATCCCCCCATGACATTCGATTGCAGTGAACAACTCCTGAATAAACCCTTGACAGACAATAGGCTCACATCACAGCACGTGTTAGAGTGGTGTTTACTATTAATAGTTACAGTGTTTGTATTCGGGAGCGGATGTCGTAGGACCGATGTTTAATATGCATGCGTCGTCCTGCTATGCGAACGTTTCTCAGTTTGGACATTATCGTGGCTAGTGGTAAAAAAAATTCCCGGAGGAGTTTAAAACTCGGTGAGAATTTTCTGTTAAAATTACGAGGACTATTCCCAAAATACGTAAAATTCGCAGGAATTTAAAACAAGTGGAAAATTCCCTCGAAACATTGCTGGGAATATTTCTAAAATCGTAAAAACTATTTAAAACGGGGAAATTTTCCTGGAAACATCGCCTTTAATATTCCAAAAATCCGTAAATTTCGGGAATTTAAAACACGGGAAAATTCCATAAAACTTTGCCGGGAATATTTTAAAAATCCGTAAATTCGCGGGATTTAAATCAAGTGGAAAATTTCCAGGAAAATGGCCGTGAATATTTTCAAAATACGTACATTCCGGGAATTTAAAACAGGGAAAATTTCCTGGAAACATTGCCGGGAATATTCTAAAAAATTCATAAATTCGAGGGAATTTAAAACAAGAGAAAATTTCCTGGAAATATTGCCAGGAATATTCAGAAAATCCATAAATTACGGGGATTTAAAACTCGGAGAAAATTCCCTACAAAACATTGCCGGAAATATTTCAAAAATCCGTAAATGCTCAGGAATTTAAAACAAGGAAAAATCCCTGGGAACATTGCCGGTAATATTCCTAAAATTAATAACCCCGGGAATTTAAAACACGAGGAAAATACCCTGGAAACATTTCCATTAATATTCCCAAACTCAAAAGTTACAGGAAATAACCAGCAATTACACTCTCAACGTTGAATCAAAGGCCGTCATCTTGAAACGGATGTGAATGGGAAAAAATCTTACACATATGTATTTCGGGCTTTATACAAGGAATCTTTTACCAAATTTCAAAACAATCGGTTAATGCGTTTGGTTAAATTGTGTGCACTCGTCATTGTTAAATCAAAGGCCGCCATCTTGAAACAGAAGTAAATGGGGGGAATCTTACATATACGTTATTTGTGCTTTATACAAGGTACCTTCGTGCCAAATTTCAAAACAATCGATCAATTCGTTTGGCTAAGACTGCGTACACTTGTTATTGTAATGCAGAGGCAGCCATCTCGAAACGGAAGTGAATGGGAGAAAATCTTTCACACACATCGTTTGGGCTTTATATAAGGTACCTCCGTACCAAATTTCAAAAGAATCGGTTAATGCGTTTGGCCAATACTGCGTAACAAAAGAAACTGAATACCGAACGGTCGAATTGATACAGAGACCTCGCTTTGCTGAGTCAGTTACACGTCTTATGTGTACACAGTTTGATACAAAACTGAACAAACCAATTGTTTAGTATTTATAAATATGGTAATGGCCCTTACGTAACTTATGTGGTGGTTTCAACGTCTTTGTTCTTGGTTGCCAGAAATCGCATTAAAAGTCAGGCGGAGGAAGTTCAAGTCAATAATATTTTTATTGTTTACGTCGAGGTATTCCAGGCATGGGGTCTGAGTCATATCCTGGATTCGGTAGTATTTATAGGTGTGCTCGGGGCGCGTCAATCCGTTAACCTAACTAATTGCGTGTTTAACGTAACCACAAAAATGAAATTTTTATACGCTTAATCAATAACTACGAATTTTCTTTGAAATGTTGGAATCGCCATCATGTTCAAACCCAGATCCTGACCTTTACGATCGCTTTCTTAGGGGCCGTGAAATATTACATCCCAATTTTAATCCGTGGGTATCGATTGACACTTTACACAAATATATTTTCGAAACTTTACAATATCTTTACTTTTTTATGCTGGGCTACGCTTTTGAAGCGAAGCATTTAATGTCAGCTTTGGCGAAAAGAGTAAATAAAAAAATGTCTGCCGAACAGAAGAATGTAACGGAAATATGAAACGAACGAGCAAACGAATGTCGTCTCTTTTCTGTCTCTTTTTCTTCCTCCTTTTCGATAACAGTACACGCGTATTATCGCGTGTTGCTTTGGTTTCGGTATTTTTCGTTAGTTCAAGAACACGTGCACGTTGTAACCGTTTATAATACATTCGAAATTAACATAAACGTTTATAATAATTGCTGTTGATATTGCGAGTTTTTAACAACATAACGTAAAAACTCATTACAGCCTAACAGCTGTTCAGTGAAATCAGCTGATCGTTCGAAATTAATATAAAACAATTGATCTTTTACAATAACTACAGTAAATAATAACTAAGCTAGGTTCGCGTATTTAATTATTTAAACAAAACAAAATATTTGTAAGCATATATTCAAACTAATTATATATTCAGTAAAGATATCATTAATAAAGGCTTCGGCTTCTGTCATAACTCCCCGAGTTCCACCCTTGTATTTTTTTGTTGAAAATATGATTTTACCATTATAGTCAGCATTAAAATCTGCATATTTAAGTTTTTTAAATTACATTGACAATACGGGTTCTTACTTGTATACAGCCGTTAGTTTCAATTTTGTATTTAAAAAACAATATAAACGTTGAAAGTGCTAATTTATGGTGATTTTAACGTTGTTTATGAGGGTGAAATTAGATGTTTTTTTTTAATGTAAGATATAAATGTTTTCCTTTTTTTAAAAAATTTGAAGTGGAATTTTGAAAATGATTTAAAAGCACATGTCGTTACTGTATATGTTGTTTCAAAATCGTGGCCTTTCAAAGTCCATTAATATCTATAACTTTTTTTGTAATGTAGTATAATCATTAACGGTGATAAGTAAATGTTTTTGTTTTGAAACCGCAGGATGACGAATCAGTTCGGCAATTTCGTAGAACGTTTTAGGCTCGCATAACTAACGGGATATTGATGTTTGTCAGTCAGTTATCGGGAAAAGGATAGTTCCGCGATGGCGGCCATTATCAGCGAACCTTGTCCTTAGAGGCACGCAAGCTGTCAGTATACGACGGGATCTCCACCCTGCTCTCCTAGCACTTCCTTCCTGCCTTGCACTTACTTTCTAAACAAATTGAATAAGGAGAAACATTTCCCAAATGACAAAATAACAGTATTTGTTCTTATTAGAACAAAGTGTTCTATGAATTTGAATTGTTTTAAAATAGAACCTAATTTTTATCGTAAAATATGATTTCCTTAACGACTTTAAATTGGAAAATTTCCCAAATTACAAAATTCCTGTAGGTTTATTTGTTTTTATTAGAGAAAATGTGATGAATTTGAATTGTTTTAAAATAGAACCTAATTTGTATCGTAAAATATGATTTCCTTAACGACTTTAAATTGGAAAATTTCCCAAATTAAAAAATTCCTGTAGGTTTATTTGTTTTTATTAGAGAAAATGTGATGAATTTGAATTGTTTTAAAATAGAACCTAATTTGTATCGTAAAATATGATTTCCTTAACGACTTTAAATTGGAAAATTTCCCAAATTAAAAAATTCCTGTAGGTTTATTTGTTTTTATTAGAGAAAATGTGATGAATTTGATTTTTTTTTAAATAGAACCTAATTTGTATAGTAAAATATGATTTCCTTAACGAATTTAAATTTGAAAATTTCCCAAATTACAAAATTCCTGTAGGTTTATTTGTTTTTATTAGAGAAAATGTTGTTTTTATTAGAGAAAATGTGATGGATTTGAATTGTTTTAAAATAGAACTTAATTTGTATCGTAAAATATGATTTTCTTAACGAATTCACATTTCAGAAATTGAATTTACCCTGTACAAAGTAAAATTGCTTATTTTTATTTTTAGTGAAATAAATTAAATTGAAAAATGAGTACAGATTCTAACCTCTAAATCATGATTGAGGGTTCGTTAAAAAGTCCATATTTTTAAATTCATACTTTTTCTCCTGATTTTTTTCCAAACGTGACGCTAAAATCAATTTCGATAATAGCTGACACCAGTAAAATCAGTTCAACAGTTTCAAAATAGCGGGCATTAAAAAAATCTTTTAAAAAATTCGTAACATTTTATCTTGAATTTGTTAGAAAATTTTATTTTGCCATTGCAATTGAATTGGTTGTTTATGGCATAAGGTGCATATGTTACTTAACTAACAATGTATGAACTGTACGTTTAAACATTTTCAAAAATGATCTGAAGATAAGGATCGGCGCTCAGTTTAAGGTCACGGGTGATCTTATAATTAGCCACTTTAGTAACACATTTTTCAGTGGAAAATCACTGAATAATTGCGGCACGCAGCTGCCTCGCTGGCGTGATGGACGCGAATTTCCAGAAGTATTTTTCTTTACTTTAAAGTTTTTTTTTTAAATTCCGAGTTCATCTTTACAATCGGCATTAAAATTTGCATACATTAACACACTAAACGTTCAAATTACATTTCAAATACGTAAATGAGCCCTGACCGCCGTCAGAAAATTTCTTAATTTCAACGGATTGTGGGAAATTCAAAAAGGTAATTTATGCTATTTTTTAAAGCTGATTAGATGTTGACATCGGATTTCCAAGAAAAACTTAAGACAAAACGTTGTGAATTTTTAAAGATTTGAAATGGCCGCCATTTTGAAAGTGTTGAACGAATTTTGTTGGGTAACGAACTTGTCCAAGTAAATAACATAATCGATATTTACGCCAAGTCTTACCATGACGGCCGCTCCAATAGGTCAGTTTTCCAATGTAAATTCGTTAATTATCTTTCATTATTTTTTATTTAGGCTATTCTTCTTCATAATTTTTTTTTTAAATGATAAAGTCAAGGTTATTCTTACGGAACCTGTTTTTTTTTACCTCCGAGGATTTCAAGATAATAACGCATTTACTGCAGGATGCGTCACGTCTGCATATTTGCATAACCTGTCACGCTGAAGTCCTTGCCGTGAAGCGCAGACCTGCCGTAACCGATCCGGGGAAAGTAGCGCCAAGCGTGGTTATTGTGCAATAATCGGCACTGACTTTCTCGTTAACTGTGTATATAGCACACTTCTCAATTCTGTATTTGCTTTATACTTATGATCTGTACCAAAATAGTAACGTTATGATTGCCACTTTTACCGATGACTGTTTTGGCTGGTGTGGAAAATGTTGTAGATGCCAAAAATAAATTATAAAAAACAGCTGGCCATGTCACTTCTTGGGCTAAAAAATGGTTTCAAGCTTAATGAGACAAATATTTACACGTAAATTTCACAAACAGGAAATTATAAGCCAGTCTATATTAGCCTAATCGACATATTGTACCGTATGCTAATAGTGTAATATATCTTGATATGACTCTTGTCGACAAGCTGCGCTTGAAGAAACACGTTAATTTCTGTTAATAAACTAAAAATAAAACTCATGTATCATATTTTCTTTCGTTTTTGTTTTAATTACGGTAATTTATTTGAAAACACGACAAATTAACATAGCTAGTTTTTTACAATATAACCTAAAAGTTATAGCCTATCAGCTGTTCAATGAAATCAGCTGATCGTTACGAATTAATATAAAACAACTGATTTTTTGCTGTAACTCCAATATTAATTTGTTCACTCGCATCACGCGACGCGCAAAATCCAACATCACAACCAGCCCTAAAACATGATAAGTGTTAAAATAACGAACAAGTACTCATCTAACTGAAGAAAATGCATTGGATAATTGGTAGAAGCAGTCAACACATAAGAAACTGCCGCTATACAAGCTAAAGTAAACAGCTTTGGGGCTGCACCAAAAAGTCTATTAAAATTACTCAGACTTCACGAAATTAACTACTAAGGGATATAGTGAAAGCTTCTTGGTTCATCAGTAATGAGTATTCACAGGAATTTGGTGGTCGAACCAGTAGAAGTCGATATACAAAATCAAGCCAAAAAACATGAGTTTCGATTCCATCAACACAGTAGTTCAGTAATTCAGCTGTTTGAATACGCAGAGGTAGTGAGACTGAATGAAGCCTTTTGGTTTAGGGTTCTCTAGGTGTGATCAGAGGTATTGCCATTGGTGTTCAATATAAACGGACTAGAAGTACAGTCACCGTTAAAAAAAAGCATGCTCGATAGTAGTGGCTAAAGTCCAAGTAATTAGTCTATGTGCCTCTAAGAACGCTGCAAGGTCAAGGGTGGAGACATTTTGGGAAATAGACAGTGCAGTCTATTCAATTGTAGTTGAATACTCTGCCACAAGATGCTACCAGCAGCGAGCGCTCACATTTCATAAGGATTATCTTTCCAGTACGTTTAAACACAGCGTTTTGAATAAGTATTTCATTTTCTTGAATGGATACAAACATGTTAGTTAATGTAGTTATCCTTGAAAAGGCTACTTTTTTTTTTAACGTCCGACTATTGTGCACACTTTGGCTAATGCAGACGATGGGATGATTTATAGCGTATGAAAATGCCAAGCCCTGGCCGGGAATCGAACCCAGGTTCTCGGGGTGAAAGCCCAGTACGCTAGGCCCAACTAGGCCACCGTGAGTAAAGGCGACATTTGGTAAATACAATCGTGCTCTTTGAAATGTTTGTCCCTATGACTTTAGCAAACGCAATTTTTAATAGGTAACTGTTTTCTAGTCAATTGAAAAGGCATGCATTGATGCTAACTGTATTTTGTCATTTTGTACTTCATATTTTATGGTGTTCGTATTAACGATAGATAAATACACGATGGAAGGAGAAATCACAAATATATTTGTGTAAAAACAGTGTCCAAAACATGTGTTTTATATTCAAAATGCCTGTCCAGGCTTATACGACGGGCAGGGATAGGGCTGTCAGTAGGGCCACATAACCTGTAAGTTTAATGACTTGTAAGTAAATATTGAAATTGTTCAAGCACGTTATGCAAAATGGTAGCATTTGTAATTGGATTGTCTGTTCGTGATTAATAAGTTAGATTCGTAAATATACAAAATATTGTCTGGTTTGTGATGCCGCGCATGCGCTCCATGATGCCGTTTTGCCTACGACGTTTAAAGTGTTTTCTATGTTAAAATTTTCCACAAACATTAAGTTTTAATGCATAATCGTTTTGCAGTATCAGAAGCCGGTTAAAAAATCTTTCTTTTTTTTCTAAAAAAAGGAATTGTTGACTCGAGAAATAATATATATGATTGGGCAATAACCATATAAACTGTTATAATTATTTACTAGATAAATAGGTCTAGCCAATAAAGCTAATTGTAGTGTATGTAGTAATATTTAAAAAATGTCGTTTTGTTAGCCCAACCATTACGCACGGATCTGTAAGTTTATACAACATAATCGTGAAATGCAGCTTCCTGGCTGAATGATAAAAAATGGCCGCCGTTTTTAAACTATTGAAGGTATTTTGCTTAGTAACAGAACTATACCAAAATTAAAAACGTGAGAGTTATTACAGTTTATGTAACATTTTTAATGAAATCTCTGGGCTGGGCCTTACTATAATGGAATTCCACCAATAGTTATTTTTCAAACAAAATTCGCTCATAATAAATAAACTTTTTTCACTCTGTACGAGATACAGTGGATGAAAAATGTTTTGTGCCTCGGACGCAAGATAAGTGAACATTTCGTGATACAGCAGCAGTAGCAACTTTCCAGAGTGGCGTCTACAGGCTATACGAGATAACTTGTTCTCGAAGTTGCGTTCTGTAATCAGACGTAATTAACGCATTACCACACAGCGCTGGCAAAACAAATACACCGCAGTGTAAGCCTAATAACAGGTGGTTATGCAGTGTTGCCAACATGAGAAACCTGAACACCTTTATCAGCAGCACAACTTGTAACATTAATATTTTTTTTAAATCCACTTATGATAATAATGTAGGACGTGCGCGAGAGCGCGCGCGTGTGTTCTTATATAAGTATAGACACCCCAAAAAGTGATTTGCAGGTTTATTTCATTGTTTTATCACTATCGCAGCTCCGTTTATTTCGTATCTTACATCCATAATTATTTCCCTTGAAACCGAGTACAAAAGCGTCAAAAATCTAGGAGCGTACAAATCCCAGGACACTGAATTTTATTGTAGAAATTACAAAACTAAAATAAAAAAAAATGAAAAAATATAGTTTGTATTTTACTTATAAGATTCAAAATTGGAAGGAAAAATTAATGCATTTTTATTTTTACTTTTAAAAATTGTTATTTTAACTTTTAACACTTTCAAAACGTTTTAGAAAAATATAAATATAAAGGTCCAACTCCAAGAGAAGAACACTTATATTTTTCACTACTGCAGATTTTAAGTAAAAATGTGTTGTTTTTAATTAGGTCATCATTCTCAGCACAAGAAAGTTTGGTTTTCAATTTAATATTTAGTAAGCTTCCAAAACAGTAATAACATGACAGCAGATGTCATGGGCAAAGCATGGGGGGGAGGATCATTGGGCTCATTATAGGGCACTGTGGTCTGAGGGTGCACATGAACAGGATAGGTATGTGCCATGGAGAAACCGTGTGTAGGTTGTGCAGGAAGGAAGAGGAAACTGCAGGTCATAATTCATGATTGTGAGACTCTTGCTAGCAGGAGGCTAGGGGCTTTTGGCTTCCAAGACCCTAGGGATCTTCAGCAGAGTGAGATAGTCAGTGGGTTGTTGGAACTTATTAATGGCACCAATCTGCTGAACTAGGTATTTTTAAGAGGTTTAGTTGCACAATTGGTCAGTCGTCGCAGTGCCTGGGGTTGTACTATCCCTTCCTCTAGTATCTAATCTAATCTAACATTTAAACTACCTGTCTGTTGACCAGATATTATTTACGATTGAAAATACCCTCTCCACTGGTGCAGAAGTTGCAAGTATACACATACAGAGCTCTACTAATACGAAAACTTTTTGCCACCTTTCAATTTAGCTAAGCTTAACTGTGTCTGCTTTGGATTACCAAGTAGATATCGAATTTTGAATCACTTGATTGACCCATGTTCTTCAAATAACTCAAACCAGTGAAATTTTAATTCTAAAATACAGGATATTACCCTTCTCCGGACGAGACTATTTATCGTTTATACGTTAGATGTGTGTTAGCAACAGATGTTCGTTGTATTCAAACAAGTAATGCACGCAAATTGTTTTATTGTTTACACGACAGCTGCTGGGTAGTGCAGGCTGTGGTATTCAGCGATAGGCTACGGGCAAACCGTCTTTGTAATGTACTTGACATTGTGTTCTGGAAGATGCGGGAACGAGACAAGTCTTATCTGTGAGTACTTAAACACGTGTGCCAGTGGCCAGGTAGTCGCACATGTAGATAAGGCACATGCAGTGCAACGGTTACGCGGGAGAACTTCATCAAAAGAAATAAAAGCGGCAGTTATCTCGTTCACGTGATAGAAGCAAATTTCCAAAAAGTAATAGTAAATAACATATATAACCATTTTTGTATACAAATATTTGTATTGTATTTTACAATAAAAATTATAAAATGAACTCTGACCGCAGTAAAACCAATAAATTTTAATGTCATTGCCACTCCTCTGAATCCCTCTCATAAATGCGCCCATGTTTATCTCAGAAAATCCAGTTCGGGAGTTATAGGCAAACTAAAAAACAGCCTGATTTCTCACAATTGGTTCATAAGGTTTTGCTTAAATTTTTGGTTTGATGATCTGTAACTCACGACAGTATACTACATTTAACATACAAGTACATTTGTGGTTCGGGAATATTCGACAAAATCTATTACGGCATAGGTTTTGTTCTTTAAACGGACTAGAAGTACAGCCACCATTATAAAAATATGTCGGAGACTAAAGGCCAAGTAATTGGACTATTTTGCCGCTACGAACGCTGCAAGCTACAAGAACAGTGGGGAAGATGTTTGAGAAAATAGACAGTACTGTTATTTGTTTAACTGTAGTTGATCACTGCCGCAAAATGTCACCAGCAGTGAGCGCTCACATATCTCTTTTAAGGGTTATTTTAATACGTTAATATACAGTGTTTTTTTAAATTCGCTATTAAACCGCAGTAATTCTTCACATTTATAACTAAAATAGAGCAAAATCTGATGAAAATATTTTAATAACATTTTCCTTATTTTTGTGAATAGCTTCCGACCTGAACTGTTTTCGCACCATTTGTTGTTAGTATTGTTTGTCACTGTGTCCCTCGTGTTTTTGTATTTATTGTTAATATTATTTGTCACTGTGTTCCTCGTGTCCTTATGTTATTGTTAGTATTGTTTGTCACTGTGTTCCTCGTGTTCTTGTATTTATTGTTAATATTGTTTGTCACCGTGTGTACCTCGTGTACTTATGTTACTGTTATTATTGTTTGTGACTTGTCCGTCGTGTTCTTACAGTTATTGTTAGTATTGTTTGTCACTGTGTCCCTCGTGTTCTTGTATTTATTGTTAATATTGTTTTTCACCGTGAGTTCCTCGTGTTCTTGTATTTATTGTTAATATTGTTTGTCACCATGAGTTCCTCGTGTTCTTGTATTTATTGTTAATATTGTTTGTCACCGTGAGTTCCTCGTGTCCTTATGTTACTGTTAGTATTGTCCGTCGTGTTCTTACAGTTATTGTTAGTATTGTTTGTCACTGTGTCCCTCGTGTTCTTGTATTTATTGTTAGTATTGTTTGTCACTGTGTCTCTCGTGCTCTTAATTTATTGTTAGTATTGTTTGTCACTGTGTCCCTCATGTTCTTGTGCCTATTGTGAGTATTGTTTGTTACTGTGTCCCTCGGTCTCTTACATTTATTGTTAATATTGTTTGTCACTGTGTCCTTCATGTCCTGACATTTCGCCACTGTACTCTTTGCACTATCACTTACCGATTATATTGTGTTTGTTTTTCTCGACAAACAGGCCTTACTGGGTTCAAAATTAACGTCCAACATTAACTAGTTTATTAGCCAGGCTTGTAGACAGAAACAGATGGTGTTAGCAAAGTGATGACGTCACAGCACGCCACTTTATTCTCATTTGTGTCGCATGTGTCGAGCGAGTCAAGGTTAGTCTAGTGCAAGCGTGAACGCGAGTGTCATTGTAGTCACAGTTCGGCAGTTCGTCCAGCAAAGAAAGCTGCATTAGGCTAATTATTTACAGCTGAATGATAATTATTAAGAGCCAGATGCACAGAAAGAAATCGGCAGACGAAATGTTGACAAACACAAACAGCCGTCAAGGTTTATTTTGGGGGTTTTCCAATTTACACATGATCATTGTTTAAAGAAACACTATGGATACCTAAATCTAGCCAAGTATAAATCTCCCTATATGTTTTGCATGTTGAGGTGAGAGTGGGAGGGAGGCACAGGTTGCGTATATTTTGAGAAATCGGAAACCGTGAAGGCCAACACCGCTTGCCAATTCCTTCTGGCTGGGCTCCATGTTGGCCCAGTAGGCTAATTTCTCCATTCAGAGTTTCTCTAGATGTTCTACTACTTCCATTCAATAGTTTCCCGAGGTGCTCTATCTTTTATTCTCCATTCAGTATTTGTTTTGGTCTGTTCATACTTGGTTTTCTATTCTTATTTGTATAATTTTCTCTGGCTCGTCCATGCTCTATTTTATAGTTTCGCTTCGTTTTTTACTCTACATTCTTTAGTTCCCGTATATTCTCCAGCTTATAGTTTTAGTGGATGTAATGTCTTAATTCTGTAGTCCCCTTAGTATTATATTCTTCGTTTTATAGTTTCCTCTGGTCTTATATTCTTCATTCTGCAGTTTCCATTTGTCTTCTCTTTTTCATTCTATTGTTATCCTGGATCTTGTGTCCATTCTTTAGTTTCTGTGGGTTCTATTCCCCATTCTGTAGTTTCCATAGAATTTTCTCTTCTCCATTCTATTGTTACCCTGAATCTTGTGACCATTATATAGTTTCTATGGTTTTTTTATTCTCCATTCTGTAGTTTACATTGAATTTTCTCTTCTCTATTCTATTGTTGCCCTGGGTCTTGTGTCTATTCTATACTTTCTGTGGGTTTTCTATTTACATTCATAGTTTCCATTGAATTTTCTCTGCATTCTGTTGTTACTCTAGATATTGTGTCCATTCTGTAGTTTATGTGGGGTTTCTATTCTCCATTCTGTAGTTTCCATTGAATTTTCTCTTCTCCGTTCTATTGTTACTCTAGATCTTGTGTCCATTCTATATTTTCTGTGGGTTTTCTATTCTCCATTCTGGTGTTACCCAGAGTCTTGTGTTTGTCCTACAGTTTCTATGGGTCTTCTATTTTCCATTCTGTAGTTTCACTGGGTCTTGTATTCTGTAGTTTCCGTGAAGCATGTTTTCTCCATTCGGTAGTTTCTGTGGGTCTTTTATTCTCTGTTGTATAGTTTCTCTTAGTCTTCTCTTCTCCGCTCTATCGTTAACCTGGATCTTGTATCTACTCTATAGTTTTGTTGGTTTTATATTCTCCATTATATAGTTTACTGGGTTCACTATTCTTTATTCCAGTTTCCATGGAGTTCTATTTTCTCAGTGTGGTAGTTTCTCTGGTCTTGCATTCTCCATTCTATTGTTTCTCTTGGTTTTCTGTTCTTTATTCTACAGTTTTCATGAAGCTTTTCCCCCATGCAGCTGTTTTATAGATTTACCGACCCAATAGTTTCTTTTTGTGTTCTATTCTCCATTCTACATTTTTCTGGTTGTTCTTTCTCATATCCTAAAGTCCTTGCATTGCAGTTAACGTTTTCATTGATTCTTTTACCTGATCTACGTTCTTCAGGGATACGTAGGGAATTTCCTAAAAGTAACAATATAAAGTATTCTTTCCAACATATACAATCAAAAGACATTTGAATTGTTTTCATGACAAAACTTCATGTTTGAAGCAATTTCTGATACCGCCCAAATATTCTATACTCGTACATGTCCTTACACACACATCGCGCGCGCGCCACACACAGACACACACAATACTAATACCTCACTTTGTCTGAACTAGTTCGTGGATTCGGTTACATAAAAGAGAACTGACAACTGTGTGAACAATCATCACGTTGTCATTCGCTTATTTGCAAGTTCGCTGAAGTTTTGTAATTATTTTACCAGCAAACCCCTGTGTGAAAATTTATCAAAGAATTCTACAGTTTTCACTTACTTTACTGCTTTGCAGTCTCCATATTAGTCATCGGTCAAACAACTTGGCGTACTGTGATCAGTAAATGCCAGATAACAGTGAATGTTGTTTTCACAAAAACTAAATATATCGTATTGCACGCCAGTGACGAACGTATAACACAGCCCTGGACCTGGCACATTCCCAACTATTCAGGTAAAAGTCAATCCTTGACCGACACTGTATGACTCACTGCGTGCATATATTTTGTTAAAATTAAGGTCACCGTGCAAATGAGGACATCGTGACGTCATTTGGCATTCTGAGGTACGCGCTTTATAATGTCAAAGTCCGTCGTTATGTGTATCTGCCAGTGTTTAAACGGTAATTCGGGAAGGGTTGTACCTTAGTTACATAGACTACAGGAAGCTCTGTATAAGTATAGTGATTGTGGTAAAACCGATATCGTGACTCGTGCGCACGCATACTGCTAACGAAACTAATTGACCAATAGCGATGAAATGTAGAATGTAGCAAAATCTGTCTTCATTCTAGCAAATATGAAATGAAATAAATGTATGTTCGGCAGTAATTATTGAAAACTTCTTCTCCTCCTTCCCTCCTCCTCCTTCTTCTTTATCCTCCTCTTCTTCTGTTTTTCCTACTCTCGTCCTCTCATTCTTCTTCCTCCTCTTCTTCTTCATCATCATCTTATTCTTCTTCCTCTCTTCCTCTTCTTCAAATGGCTCCTTTTTGCTCACACCATCTTGGTACTCGTCTCCAAATATCTCGTTTTAAAACCGTAACCAATGCATATCCAAACGGCTTTTGTATTTTATTCTTAGTTATACATTCTTCAAGTTATAAAAAAATGTCTTAATGGTGTGTTTATTTTGGGATACATGTTTGAGGACTTGTATGCGTTACAAGCCAGATATCACCACATACAAATGCTCACTCAAAATGTACGAGCTCCAAGATTTACTCGCACATTTTGTACGAGCAAAAAATTGCGTATATTTCGACTTGTTTATTTTCAAGTTTTCATAACCTATTTTCATGTATTTTTAGGTTATTGCAATTTTTAGTTTTTATTAGATTTACGTGTTTAGTCAGGTAATGACAGGTTTTGATTTGTTGGCAAATTCAGTTGCACTTAATATGTTAGTTTGTTTTAAAATTTTATTTTGTGTAGTTTGATTTACTACTTCGTTGTGTACAAAATGTCAAACTGGAACTAACACAAAACTTTATAAAATTTATCAAGTAAATATGATTTGTGATGTGAAATCACAGGATTACAAAGCTGCAGAAGGAGGAAAGACATTTTTCAGTCGTCACGGAATTAAACTGTTCAGTTATTAAGGCGGAAAAAAGCCCATACAGTAGAGAATTTTCTAAGAGTGGAGCTTCTGGTAATTCTGGTAGCCCTAGCTGGTATACCTCCTCAATTTATATTTCCTAAAGGATACACATAAACCACAATGAAAAAGAGGTACTGGTGGAAAACCAACAGAGGTTTTTATTTATTATGCTTAATATTGTTTTAATAAAATTTTAAATGGAAAAATTGAAATTTAATAACTTTTGTAATAGTAAAAGTTTTTAAGACTAAATAAAGTTATATATATTAGAGTACAGGATGACATTAAGTAGATTTTTGTAAGACGAAAAGCACATTGAGGCTATTATAGCCACCCTAAATGTAAGTGTGAGGGTAAGTGTTAAAGTTGTAAGTGTAAGTGTGTGTTAGACTCGGGTACCGCGAGGAACGTCTAAATCCTCAATAGGTGCAGCTAGTCTGCACCCCCTGCGGGGACAGTAAGTACAGCAACTAGATTACAATTGCATCTAGTTGCACGTAATTGTGCGAGTTTTTTTAGACTGTATTAACGCCAGTGCGCATGTTGACAAATATAATAACTTCTCATTACTAGGTATGGTTTTATTGTAAAAATCATATATATTATTTCTCGAATCAACATCCCTTTTTCTCAGCACATACTATTCGTACAGGCATAAACGAGGTATCTTTAGAAAGATTTTTTAACCGGCTTCTGACATTGCAAAACGATTTTGCGCTACAACTTACTGTTTGTGGAAAAATTTAACATAAAAGGCACTTTTAACTGTCATAGGCAAAACGGCATCTTGGATGCGCAGCTTGCATGCGCATACGCATGCCTTTATCACAAATCAGACAATCCTATTACAAATGCCACTTTTTTGCATAACATGCTTAGAACGTCAATATTTACTTAAAAGTCATTAAACTTATAGGTTATGTTGCCCTACTGACAGTTTTCTATCCCTGTCCGTCGTACAAGCCAGGACAAGCATTTCGTTTAACAAACACATGTTTTGACACTGTTTTTACACTGTTTTTACACTGTTTTTACACAAATATATTTGTGATTTCTCCTTCCATCGTGCATTTATCTATTGCTATTAACGGACATCATAAAATACGAATTACAATTAAAATATCAAAATACAGTTAGAAGTTATCGAGCATATTTTTTCAGTTGACTAGAAGACCTATTAAAATTGCTTTTTCTATCACTATAAACAAGTCTCAGAGACAAGCGCTTCAAAGAGCAAGATTGTATTTACCAAATGCCGTCTTTACCCACGGACAATTGTATGTAGCCTTTTAAGAATAACTAAATCAACTAACATGTTTGTATCCACTAAAGAAAATGAAATACAAGAAGATTACATTCTTACATCAAATATCGTTTACGAGATATTGTAATGCTTGTAAAAATTACTATAAAAAAAAACAACAGTTATCTTTATTGGTAGGTATATATTACAGTGACTCATAAATTTGTGACTATAATTTCAAACCGAACGCTTTTCGATTTATTTTTTAAACACGTTTCCCTCCCAGCTACCGTCCTCACCCCATTGTCTATTCGTATTCAAAAGGCTGTGTTTACTTAAAACCTTTTTGTGCGAAATTTCGCACGGGCCTCCAGGTTTAGAATATTTGCTCTTAAAAGTACTACAATTATCAGAAATTACCGTTTGAAAAAAGAAATGATTTATGTTAGTGTAAATGCAGGGTGTATTTTTACGAACTATTTGACAATTATGAGGTTTTTTATGATATACAAATTCTATATTATCATACATGTATCTCACACAAGTCCTCATATATATCCCAATGTAAACGCAGATGTCAGGCATTTGAACTTAAAGAAGTACATTTCTATTTGTAAAGTCAGTGACTAAATAAGTATAATTTACGTACAGTATTTTTACCTATACTAGGTTTCTGTAAATGGAATAGCATTGCCGTTGGAACAGAACAGGGTAGGGCCAATATCCGACCCATGTGGGAGTCCCGACGTCGAGCCGGCCATACGGCACAAATACCTCTAAGTACACTTAGCCTATTTACATTAACACGCCATAGAGGCCAGTATTGTATGTGTATGTGTGTAAACATTACGTATGCTTAAGTATACCGTGCATTCTGTATATGTGGACAAGACATTATGGCACTTAGTAGCGGGTGATAGTGCATTCCTCAGGTACAGTCTGTTGTTCGTACAGTCTGGGTAAAGAATTGTAGCCGAGATTTGGTGGATACAGTGTGGTGCCGTTAACACATTATTGTATGTTTTGTAGGCTTTTATTGGAGCAGTTAATGGATATGCCATTAGAATGTATAAGTAAGAAAACAGTTTTTTTATAAATAGTTGCGACTATTTTGATAAATCATGTATTGTTTGAATATCTATACTAGCCTCGATTTTAATTTCTAACTATATAAAGTAAAAAGAAAGTATAATGATCACGAAAGTTAAGGTGGACAAATAATTGTAATTAACACAAGTTTTTAAATCAACGTAATGAAGTCTGATTTTCAAAAGTATGTAAGGTAAAGGTACGAATTAAAATTTTGAATGCCGCTAATTTTACTGGGTGACGAAGTCAGATTATCAAAAACATGTAATATAAGAAAGCTTTGAATTAAAATTTTGAATTGTCGCTAATTTTACTGGATAACGAAGTTTCTTACGCAATTGTTGCCAAACACATCGACCGATTCTTTTAAAATTTAGTACGAAGGTACCCTGTATAAAACCCGATCGATGTATGGGTAATTATTTTTTCCCATTCGTTTCCGTTTCAAAATGGCAACCGCTGATTTAATGAAGACGAATGTACGGAGTTTTGGTCAAACACACTGACCGATTGTTTTGCAATTTGAAATCTGCAAGGTCTGCTGTTCTTTGAACTAGTAGTTATCGTTGGAAATTTCCAAAAGCTTCCATTTCGTCTTTCGAGTCAGGTGCGTGATATCATTTAGCACATTTCTGTAAACTACGTTTTTGGTTTTTCCATTCTTTGCTAAAACATGAAGATTTTGTGGGCTCGATACTCGTGAGCACGCCACATACAGTTGTCCATGGGGAAAACAGTTTTTCGTACAAATAGACTACAGATACATAGGTATACAATCTGTGATGTAAACTTTCTTTTTCGCAAAATTCTTCTTTTGTGTTAGCGGTTAGTACAGATGGACTATAGCTGCATAGATACATAAAGATATGTAAGTACTTCTTAAAAAATTGAAATCGTTTCCTGTTTTATCTTAATTGGTCAAAAACGCAGAAACATTCTTTATTTCTTACCAAAAGTATAGATAATATAAATTTTTGTATCTCTAATTTGACGAAAGATTGGTTCCCCATACAAACTTTCATCCCCTATTTCTCCCCTTCAAGTTTTATTTTCGCGACAAAAAGTAGACCGTGTCCTTCTCCACGGTCCCATCCAGCTCTATACCAAAATTCATCAAAATTGATACAGCGGTTTAGGCGTGAAAACGTAACAGAGTTACTTTCGTATTTACACTATTAGTATAGATTTACTGTTAACAAATTAGATTATTCGCTTAATTTCAAATTTTAAGGGGGGTTAAAAGACGTCTGAAAGTTTCCATCTGGGCCTGATATCGAGGATTGATTGCAGCAGATCGCGTTATACTCCCCCCCAATATATATATATATAAATACGCTCAAAACAAACGGCTACACAATAAATTTTTGAATGAAGTTGCTTCACCGAAACATCCAATGGTTACATAGGCAAATTGACGTTCTACGTCCGGTGTATTGTCTAACCGACTATCAGCGCATTCTGGCGGAACTAGGCAACAATGAGCTTTGACGCAGTGATTTATCGCCTGGCTCGAGTGATTACATCGCTGAAGCTTTGATTGTTAATTGTTAAGGCGCAATCACCCACTTGCTTTTAAACCCGACAGTATCACCGAGAACTACTTCATATTGCTTTCAAAATTTGCTTTTAATAAAAGCTTTGGCATTCCTTAATTAGTAAAATAGTTTGTCAATGCCAAGGTAACTGCTGTTCACAATTTTAAAAGAGTTGTATTTATTTTTATTATTTTCTTTTGCGAATTTTTTTTGGATAATAAAGAAAATGTTGAGACCTGAAAATAAGGACCGATCATGACTTCTAGAATACGTTTTTAGGGGACGTTAAATTATAATTTAACGCCACCAGTAATTCAAAGTTTTTTTTGTTATTTTAAGGTGAAAAGCACATTGAGGCTATTACCGCATTATATTTTTTAAATTAATATACACAGCGCTCCACAACATCAGCTCATAATGCTTTCCGCTAATTTAACAGGTAACCGTAATATTTACGAAAAATGTTACTGTACCAACTTTATTGAAAACTTTATGCTCTTTTTCCGTGAAGTTGTCAAAATGATAGGTTCAGCCAACTATGCTCTTCACTTTGAATCAGAGCACGCCATCTTGAAACGGAAATGAGTGAAGAAAAATCGTATACATAGGTTTTTCTGGCTTTATACAAGGTACCTTCTTACCAAATTTCAATACAATCGGTTAATTCGTTTGGCTAAAAACTCGTTATTATAAATCAGAGGCCACCATCTTGAAACGGAAGTGAATAGGAAAAAATGTTACACAAGTCGTTCGGGCTTTATACAAGGTACCTGCGTAACACACAAACCGAATGTCGAACGGTTGAGTTAAAACAGATCTCGCTTCTCTCGGGCAGTAAATTAGCATTTTAAAATATTCAAATTGCATTAAAAATATGCAAATGAACTTTTAACGACGTAAATCTCATTTTTAATTTCTATAGGATTTAACTGTTAAAAATGTTAATTTTATGTAAATTTTAACGCACAGTTAAGTGGGTTTAAAATGTTAATTTATGCAGATTTTAACGCACAGTTAAGCGGATTTAAAACGTTAATTTGTGCAGATTTTAACGCACAGTTAAGCGGATTTAAAATGTTAATTTATGCAGATTTTAACGCACAGTTAAGTGGGTTTAAAATATTAATTTACGCAGATTTTAACGCACAGTTAAGCGGATTTAAAACGTTAATTTGTGCAGATTTTAACGCACAGTTAAGCGGATTTAAAATGTTAATTTATGCAAATTTTAACGCACAGTTAAGTGGGCTTAAAATGTTAATTTATGCAAATTTTAAGGCACAGTTAAGTGGGTTTTAAATGTTAATTTATGCAGATTTTAACGCACAGTTAAGTGGGTTTAAAATGTTAATTTATGCAGATTTTAACGTACACTTAAGCGATTTTAAAATGTTATTTCATGCAGATTTTAACGTATAATTAAGTGGCCAATCAAAATCTTTAAACAATTTTAATTTTTTGTTTTGACAATCTGTTCGTCACATTAGTGGACCTGTGTATAGCAGTTTTTCTTTCTTTTTCAATATCGTAAGTGAGAAAAGTATAACTGCAGAAGGCAATAAATGTGGTGCAGAGTGAGACAGTCAGACTGTGTTAATGTGTAACATTATGTGAGGATGAAGAAGCAATAAACCATTAGTTACAAAGGGTTGTGAGTTAGACCTTCTTGGGCAGATAACATTGCAATGTCTGGCAGCTGCAATATTACAGGACCACCCACTAGGTTTACACTTGGAAGTAGAGGTGGGTCGTTCGCGAACGAACGGGTCAAAATGAACCCGTTCTAACTGAACTACTCCACCAAATAGTTCGTGGTGAAATATGTAGTTTAGTTCGTTCTCGCAATCAGCGCTACTAACAGTTTCCTGTAAAACTACAGTACATCAACTGCAAAAATATGCTGAATAAGCAAAAACAACTATTACCGTACGTTAACAAAGTTATAATGCTAATTCAGCATACATGGCGCCTTCGAGTACAGTACAGACCACGGTATATAGATACACGGTATATAGATATACACGGTATCTATATACCGTGGTACAGACTGTGGCTACACATATAGCCTACAGTGTTTATTCTACTAGTGTTTAGTTCGATTAGTTCAGTAGTTCATGTTGTTTAGTAGTTCAACTCTACAATAGTTCGCGGAGTGAAATGATGACGTACATCAACAATATTTTTCCCATGCATTAGGCTGTAATACTAAATATACTAGTCAATAATAAATTAGATTACCAAAAATTGAATTAGTTTGTTTAAGTGAACAAACTAGACACGATTAATTTAAGTGATTTGTTCCGCCTATCTCTACATGAAACCCTTTCTATTTCTTGGTATTAATTAAGCATAAAGTTTCATTAGTGCGAGCTTTTACTTAATCTACAAAAAAACATTGGTAGCGCCATAGCCTTATCACAGGAAAATGAATAGCCTTCATATAGAATGCTCACGTCCAAACTAAAAGGTGTTAATCAGATCGGCGAAGCTTTGCACTTCCAACGTTAGACTGCACCACTGTAGTCACACATTGAGCGGTGTTGCCAAGTCGCCTACTTTCCATCTCTAAGGTCAGGCGCAAGTTGAAGACTTGTGACGCAGATAACGTGACTGTGGTGGCGCAGGCAAACCAGCTACAGGTCAGCCACTTAGAAAACGACCTACTAAGAACACCAGTGCGACAGAGAGAAAAAATGTGCGAGTGAGAGGTCCAGTCCCCACTCTCTCCGCATAGCTCCCTCCTTTTCCCTCAACTATCGCTGAGTAGACTCAGATTGGCAGACTGTGTGCCACTGGACTATTGGAGGGAGCTGGAGGGGATATCTCCGACATGCGTGAGAAATTCTCGCGTTAAGTGGCAGCACTATTTTGAACAGCGTAAGCTGGTACGAAATTTGATATTTTGTGCTGTATTCGCAGCCTTGAACTACGAGGTGTTCTAGTAACATTTTGCTGGATATCTGGCCACTGCGGGATAATTGGAAACACTAGAGCGGATATTGCAGCAAAGGAAGCAATTTTGCTGCCGCCAAGCACGCACCGTGTGACAGCCTTGGACAATAACAAATTGAGGGTAATTAAACATACTGTTCGTCTGTAAGAATAAGTCGTAGGGAAGAGGTTGTCGTTACACGTCTCCGCATTGGTCATTCGTTGCTGACACATGGTTTTTCTAATGGGACGCGGGGAGTTACCTACATGCCAATTCTGTGGAGAGACCATCACAGTCAAATACTTCCTCTTAGACTGTGCTTATTTGAGAAACATACGTAAAATATATGGATTAGGGAAACTGTATGCAGGCGATCTTGGGAAACTATTCATCAATCATTGATCGCGTTTTGGCCTTCCTAAGGCGCTTGTGTGTGTGTGTGTGTGTGTGTGTGTGTGTGTGTGTGTGTGTGTGTGTGTGTGTGTGTGTGTGTGTGTGTGTGTGTGTGTGTGTGTGTGTGTGTGTGTGTGTGTGTGTGTGTGTGTGTGTGTGTGTGTGTGTGTGTGTGTGTGTGTGTGTGTGTGTGTGTGTGTGTGTGTGTGTGTGTGTGTGTGTGTGTGTGTGTGTGTGTGTGTGTGTGTGTGTGTGTGTGTGTGTGTGTGTGTGTGTGTGTGTGTGTGTGTGTGTGTGTGTGTGTGTGTGTGTGTGTGTGTGTGTGTGTGTGTGTGTGTGTGTGTGTGTGTGTGTGTGTGTGTGTGTGTGTGTGTGTGTGTGTGTGTGTGTGTGTGTGTGTGTACATATGTGTATATATATATATATATATATATATATATATATATATATATATATATATATATATATATGTATGTATGTATATATATATATTTAATTTTTTCCCCTAGTATTTATATATTTTTTTATAGTTTATTTTCTTGTTAACTAGTTTTAAGTAATTTTATTGTGTTTCATATTTATTATCTTTCTGTTTGATTAGGACCCCTTTACAGTCCACCTTTATATTGTTTTGATTTTAAATTATTTACTCTTGTTATAAATGTTATCTAGTTTGTAAGTAATGTTAAGTTTTATCGTCCTTTTCGTTCCTTTTGTTTCGTTAGTAGTTGTGTTTAGGCGATAATAGCCTTAATGTGCTTTTCGCCGTAAAAAAAAAAAAATGATACGAAATTTTTACTAACGTTATGAAAAAAGAATAAGGGGAAAAGTACCTACATAAAAAAAACGAAAACTCATAGTGAATTCATTTTAACTCGAGTGTTTAGTGATGAAAGTTTTACTATAGTCGACTAAATCGTACATTTTAAGGAAGTGCATGACCTCATAAAGGAAAAAATTGACTCGGACGGAAAAAGTGGACCATAGCTTCCACAAAACTTTGTGTTTTGTTTATAGTTATGTTAATAATTCGTTATATAAAAATAATGAATATAAAAACATCTCTTTTAATTTACCTTTCGTCGTGTTCGCTACCATTTCTCTTATCGTCATAACTAAATAAATATTTTATCAATTTCGTAATTAATAATTTGATTTGTGATTATAAATTACTCTAGCAGCTCAGACTGAATAGTGAAAACTATGCGTCTAGCAGGGCCACGTGACGCAGGAACTGAGTCACGTCACCATACGAGTCAGTTTTCGGAGGTCCAGTGGTTTGTTTCACAGAAAGCTATAATGAGCCTCATCTGTGTTGGTTGTGTCTCTTGCGCTGCCTTACAGTGGAATGGGTGCTTGAGTGAGAGTAGCATTCACCATTTGGCAACACCACTGCAACAAATCGGTATATGTAGTACACTGCGCGTTCCGTATATCTATGGATATGCATCGTCAGCCGTCTGAATATCGATAAATGCTTTTCTGCCCGTATTTTAAAAATACAGAATTTTATAAACAATTTGTGTTACCGAACCAAAAACATAAATCAGGTATCCTGTTTTTCTCGATTCCTCGTTTTTTTTTATTAATTAGTTGATGTTGCTCTTCAGTCATAACTCTTTTACTACTTGTAACATTTTCATCGTTCGTTTTTTCTTGATTTAAAATAATTTAATTGTTTATTTAATTTATAAATTGAATTTTTAACATAACCTCAATTGAAACGATATTGAAGCAACAGCTGTTTTGCGAAATCAGCTGTTTTATAAGTAGTCACAATTATATATATATATATATATATATATATATATATATATATATATATATATATATATATGTATAGCACGCAAAGTGCTAAATATACTATTATATATGCAATATGACATTGGCACTCATCGAGCAAACTTCAACATTACAACTAACCCTAAAAATATCATGTTAAAATATTGATTTAATGACTTATTAAAAGATATTTTTGACGTAGCCGCTTTGCTACGTACACTAGCTAGGAAGCCCTGTAATAAATTAACAGTTTACAAAGTTTTATTGACAGTTGGTTATTATCAAAAAAAATTTATATTAAATAACTTAGGCCCTATTATACCACTTCATATTTTTTGGAAATTAATTTTTCTAAAGCATTTCTTCATTAAACCTTATTTTATTCAAGGAAACAAAATATTAAAACCTTAGATAATTTAATGTTTTGAAAGTTAACACCAAATTGTTAAACTGTTAATATTGGATCGTTAACGGCTTCCCTAAACACAATTCCCAGTTAAATCACGGCTTGAAATAAACAGGAAGTACTTAAAGTGAGACTGGAGAGGGAAGTAGAAGGGGCATAGAAGGGCACATATATATATATATATAACCTAGGAACAGCTGTTGTACAGCTTGTAATGTTTTTATCATTAAGACTTACGAAAGGGAAAATCGCACGGTTGTAGTAATTAGTTATGGTGCAGAAACATTGTACTATCACTTTCTTCTCTATTACTTCTCGAATCAACATCTCTTTTTCTCAGCACATACTATTCGTACAGGCATAAATGAAGTATCTTTAGAAAGATTTTTTAACCGGCTTCTGGCATTACAAAACGATTTTGCTCTACAACTTACTGTTTCTTATTATTATTGTTATTAGCGAATTTTCTTTGAAAAAGAACTATTGGTGGAATGTCATTACGGTAAGGCCCGGGATTTGGATATGAGCGACGATCTTGGCCCCTAGATCACTCAGTCAGAAGTCTGAGAGATCGTTTAAAATGTTATATATACTGTAATAACTCTCATGTTCTTAATTTTGGTATAGTTCCGTTACTAAGCAAAATACCTTCAGCAGTTTATAAATGGCGGCCATTTTTAATCAATCAATCTGGAAGCTGCGTTCCACGATTATTTTGAATAAACTTACAGATGCGTGCGTAATGGTTGGGATTAGCAAAAGGTCATTTTTGTAAATATTACTACATGCACTACAATTAGCTTTATTGGCTTAACAGTAGTTTATTATCTAGTAAATAATTAAGTTTATAAATTGCCAAATCATCATAAAGGCCTGTGTATTATTTCTCGAGTCAACATCCCTATTTCTCAGCATGTACTGTTCGTTCAGGCATAAATGCGGTATCTTTAGAAAGATTTAATAACCGGCTTCTGACATTTCAAAACGATTTTGCGCTAAATGTACTGTTTATGAAAAATTTTAACATAAAAGATGCTTTTAACTGTCAGGCAAAACGGCATCATGGATGCGCATGCGCGGCGTCACAAATCAGAAAATATTTTGTATATTTTATGAAGCTAACTTATTAATCACGAATAGATAATCCCATTACAAATGCCACTTTTTTGCATAACATGGTTAGAACAATTTCAATATTTACTTAAAGGTCGTTAAACTTATGGATTATTTGGCCCTACTGACAGTCCCCTATCCCTGCCCGTCGTACAAGCCGGGACAAGCATTCCTCATACCAAACACATGTTTTGGACATTGTTTTTACACAAATATATTTGTGATGTCAGAGAGCAGGACTGTATTTACCAAATGCCGTCTTTACTTACGTATTATTGTGTGTAGCCTTTTCAAGGGTAACTGAAACAACTAAATGTTTGTACGAAAATGAAATACAAAACGTACAAAAAGATTAAATTATATCAAATATCGTTTACGATGTAATGTAATGCTCTATAAAAATTACTATTTAAAAACAATTATATGTATTGAAATGTGTATAGTACAATGACTCATAAATTTGTGATTATTATTTCAAACCGATCGCTTTTCGATTATTTTTTGAACATGTTTTGCCTTCCTTTCAACTACCGCCGTCACCCCAACGACTACTATTATTCAAAAAGCTGTGTTTACTTAAAAATTTCATAGTGCGAAATTTCGCACAGGCCCTCTGGTTTAAAAATATTCGTGTTTAAATTGTCGATGAAAAGATAATATCGACTTAATTTATAAAAAAAAAAAAATGGTTATTCGACTTTTGTTTAACCTATACACTATATGAAAATTCATAAATCAACTCAATGTATCAACAAGAAAAATTTATTGTTTGGAAGTAAACTTAAAAAAAATCATTTTACACACTTAAAATGGACTGAACCGACACACAAGCAGATCAATACCCATGAAGAAACTGACTAAATGGAACTATCTAGAAAATTGAATACTGGAATCTCTAGGAGACTGTTAGTGCTGGAAAGCTGAAATTTAGTGCGGGTAGATCGTAACTCAAAATGTCTGCAAAAATGTAGCCCGTAGTGAAAATCTTTTGTAAAACTTGATTTTAAATGCGCATTACTTCAGGTCATATGTTGTTTATTTTATGCGTTTGCTTTAACATTTGTGTGTGTTTCTGTTTGCAGGAGAGAGTACAAGCAAAGGACCCGCCATCACACTACCTCAACAAACTACGCACATATCTGGACCCCAAAGCGTCAAGGAGTTCGAGGGTGAGTTTTGTGTCCTGTCAAAAATGAGACCCACGTTGTCCAACGTTGGGGTCCTTTTAATATTGTGTGTGTGTGTGTGTGTGTGTGTGTGTGTGTGTGTGTGTGTGTGTGTGTGTGTGTGTGTGTGTGTGTGTGTGTGTGTGTGTGTGTGTGTGTGTGTGTGTGTGTGTGTGTGTGTGTGTGTGTGTGTGTGTGTGTGTGTGTGTGTGTGTGTGTGTGTGTGTGTGTGTGTGTGTGTGTGTGTGTGTGTGTGTGTGTGTGTGTGTGTGTGTGTGTGTGTGTGTGTGTGTGTGTGTGTGTGTGTGTGTGTGTGTGTGTGTGTGTGTGTGTGTGTGTGTGTGTGTGTGTGTGTGTGTGTGTGTGTGTGTGTGTGTGTGTGTGTGTGTGTGTGTGTGAGTGAGTGAGTGAGTGAGTGAGTGAACACCAGTTCTCTCTTATTATATCAGTTAAAAAAAACACATTATCTAATAAAAAAAATTAAATCAAGCAGTTTATTATCTTCTCAACTTCATGACAGCGAGCTAACATTAAACCACGCAAAACTGAATACTGCTCGCGGGAGAAAATATGATCCCTGTGTCGGCGTGAAAGCACGTGTTTATAACTGCAGGATTTCCTACTTAGAAGGAAATCCTTCTGTTATGTTCGCGGTAACTTAGGCCTACTTCGCATTATCACGCAAGTGAAACTACACATTTTTCTTAAATTACCGCGTGTTGCTTCGAACACCGCTTTTAAGCAGTAATTATATTTAATTACAGTGTATTTGTGCATTGAAGGTTGTAATATAAGCTATATATGAGGGAGTTAAAATAGGGACGTCAAAATGAAACTTGCCTAGAGACGGCAAAATGGTAAATCCGGCCCTAGTTGCACTATAATTCGTCGTGATTCCTGTAAGCGCCTGCAAAGAGTCTCCTGTTTGTAAGCGAAGAGCCAATGATCATCTTTTCTCTCGCGGATCACAGTACTGGATAGTTGCTAACAAGGTTTATAGTTCAGATTTAAAACACAAGATCGTTAAGTGTACTTCAAATGCAGTTGGAAATGCAGCGTTTCGTCCATCTGATTAACCAACATTATGGACGTGAAAGTTCTGAAGTTTCCGCGCCTACAAACTGCCTCCACAAACCTTTCTCCGCTACAATCTGCATACATTTTCGGAATCTTATTGTAAGACTAAGAAGATTGGTTTACCCACACTAATACTTGGATTTATTTTGGTTTTCCTAGTCTGTTGAGAACAAGCTCAGAAGTATATCGAGATAAGTTGTACGATGACAGGAGGAAGTGAGTACTTGAACCTCTTGACATCTGGCCGCTGCGTCATCGTTGTACTTGCCTAGCTCAAGTTAAAAAAACATACTCTTGCATTTACTATGCATTCTAAGTAAATGCAATCCTTACAATTTTCAAGCACCAGCCGTCACTTCAAGTTAACATTGTCAGAGAAATAAGAAGTGTATCAAATAAAGTATACGATATACCTAGATAATATTTATATTAATTCTGGGTCTTACCATGATGGCCGCTCCAGATAGGTCATTTCCCAGTGAAAATTTGACAAAAGGATTTAAAACGCAAAACATTTAAATTAATGCACTGAGCCAAGCATGCATTACAGAAACAATCAGCTCTTTGAGACTTATCCACTCCAAGAATCATATAGCCTATATTATTTCTCGAGTCAACATCCCTTTTTCTCAGCACATACTATTCATATAGGCCATAAATGAGGTATTTTTAGAAAGATTTTTTAACCGGCTTCTGACGTTGCAAAACGATTTTAAGCTAAAAAGTACTGTTTGTGACAAATTTCAACATAAAGAAACAGTGCATAAGCTTAAAAAAGTGCATAAGCGAAACGGCATCACAAATCAGACAATATTTTGTATACTTTACGAAACTTAACTTATCACGAATAGACCATCCCATTACAAATGCCACTTTTTTGCATAACGTTCTTAGAACAATTTCAATATTTACTTGAAAGTCATTAAACTTATAGGTTATGTGGCCCTACTGACAGTTCCTTATACCTGCCGGTCGTACAAGCCAGGTCAAACATTTCGAATACCTTTTGGTATTCGAAACATCAAATACATGTTTTGAACTCTGTTTTTTACACAAATATATTTATGATTTTTCCTTCCATCTTGTGTTTGTTTATTGTTAATCGATCGCTTTTCGATTCATTTTTTAAACATGTTTTCCCTTCTTTGCAACTACCGCCCTCACCCCAACGACTACTCGTATTCAAAAGGCTGTGTTTATTTTCATCGTGTGAAATTTCGCATAGGCCACCTGGTACTGGTAATTTGATTACGGCAAGCGCGATGCTTTTCTACATCTCCTCATACAAAAAGTGCTACAGGCCACCTAAAGAAATTCACTGTTCTAGAATTGCTCCCAAGTGTAGGGTGTATTTACCACGTAATCGATAACAAATACTTGCTTAACTCGATAGTTTCGATTTTCGATATGTCGTTTCTTTCATGTTATTCGTGTGGTTTTCTATTTTCCCCTCATACAAAAAGTGCTTCAAACTCACCAAAAAAAAAAAAAAAAAAATACAGTTCTACACTGTTGCTCCGAAGTGTAGGTTGTATTTACCACGATAATCGTTATTAAATACTTGTTTTCGATATGTTTCTTCTTTCCGATAACATTCAAACAAAATCGTAATTTGGACGCAACAACTTTCTCATTAGATCAGGAAATGAATGTTTGCCAAAACATCATCGTCTCGTGATCTGAGTGTTAGGAAGTCTATAAACAGTTTACAACGAACCCGACTTGCCGAAGGATGTGTTTACGGGGCGTTTGTCTGCCGAGGCTCCAGTGTTGTGGCGAAACGATTTTCACACTTCCTGCTTCAGCTGCTCTTATAGCGTCAAAACGGTAAAATTGTTGTTGTTTTAGAGCCGCAAATCTATAACTAATAAGTTCAAAGAACAGACCTCGCAGTATTTTCTTACTTAATACACAGAGCGCTCCACGACAGCGCTCGTAACTTTTCCGCCAATTTAACCGGTAACGAAGAATATTTACGAAGAATTTTACTGGACCAACTTTATTGGAAGTTCTATGCTCTTTCTCCTTGAAGAGGTCAAAATTATGAGTTTACTGATCAGCCAGTATTACAAGAAATTAACTACACTCTCAACGTTGAATCAGGGCACGCCGTCTTGAAACGAAAAGGAATGGGGGAAAATTTTATATGTCTTTCGGGCTATATACCTTCGTACCAAATTTGAAAACGGTCAATACGTTTGGCCAAAACTGCTTGTAGTCTTCATCGGTAAATCAGAGACCGCCATCTTGAAACGGAAGTGAATGGGGGGAACATGTGTCGTTTAGGCTCTATAAAATCTACCTCCATACAAAATTTCAAAACAATCAGTAAATACTTATGGCCAAAACTGCATAACAAACATATCCCGGATGGTCGAGTTAAAACAGACTTCGTTTCGCTAGGTCAATAATAACCGCACGCAACTTTCTCGCTGACGTGATGGATGCGAATTTCAGAAAAAAAACATACCCTTTTTTAATAGTCCGTTTTCCCCATTATAATCAGCATTAACGTCTGCAATATTTTAAATTTTCAAATTGCAATGAAAGAGCTGTAATAAACCTTGGCCGTAATTTTAAATGCAGTTTTAAAAATCAAAATTTATGCAGATTGTAACGCTGTCTAAAATGGTGAAAATTAAATTTCAAAAACGTGTGTGAAGAAATTTATGATTTTTAAAAAGATTTGAAATGAACGTTATTTTAAAACTGTTGATCGGATTTGGTTGGGCAACGAACGTGTTTAAGCTATTAGCAAAATCGTTTATTGTGCCACGAATTATCGGCGAAATTCGAACTGTGTGTATAAATGTTAACATCCCCTCTAATAGTGAAGTAGTGGTCAGGATCGGCGCTCATTTTCCGTGGAAATTTGCTGATAGTGACTTTTCAAAAAGTACGATTAAAATGGATATAGCATACAAATGTTTTTAAGTTCGTCTCTGTACTTTGTTAGAGCGAAAGTATTGTAAAAGTATACAAAATTCTATATCGGTCTTAGCAGATCTTCACGATGGCCTCCTAGATACGTATAGTTGAACGAGAGAAAGTTTGTGCAATGTTTTACACCATTTTTGTTTCATTTTTAACCTTGATCCAACGTTAGCGGAGGCGGACTTTTTGCTCAGCTTGTACATTAACACAGCACGCACAACAGCCATTGTGATTATAGATTATAATTATAATAAGTTTTATCGTGTATTTTTCTTATGTAATCTGCGTCATTAGTGACTCATTTATAAAAGATAGTGGTGTTTGAATTTGAACCGCTGCATTTGTAACTGACACAAAGTAATGGAATCCACAGCTGTTTAAGGAACAACAAAACCTTTGATTTCACTGGAGTGTTTTCTCTGTTAAGTCGAGAGTTGTCATCTGTTCTGATTTAAAGCGGCTCGTACCGTTTGGGTGAGTGAAATAGAGGACGTTTATTCATAAAAGAGGACGAAAACTAAAAGGAATAGAAGAATTATTTAAATTTCTAATACTTAACATTTTACAGTAGCCTATTAGAGAATTTATGTTGGAAAATGTAAATTACTCTACTTCAGCGCTCATTATGTATCAAAGACATTGATCCAGGTCTTTGAAGATCACTGTTTGTATGTTATTTAAAAAGTTACGCGCTAGCAAACACACACACACACACACACACAAAGTATTCGACCTACGGCTGGGAAAACTGTGTTACGTACATGACGGAGTCGGGACCCTAATCCCATTCTTAGTAGATCCTTTACTCCTCCACACACTTAGCCCACCGAACTTTCCACTTTCGAAAACACGTCTAGAAGCTTCTTTTGCAATGGCGTTCTCCATCGTCGCGTGAGAGCAGAGCAAGTACCAAGATGGCACGTATGACTAATACTTTTCCCAGTCTTGATTACACAATTGACCACTTGAAGATTTGATTAATAGAGTTTGTGAGTTTACAAACAGTGTGGCATCATCAGATGACCTGATGACGTCACTTTGTGTATTCACGCTTTCAGAATGGACCAGTGACTAGATGATCCAAGGATGTCCGTGACTTGGTGACGTCATAATTATCATGTTGTTTTTATGTGGCTGAGTAATAAAAAATGCACTTATACTCATTAATGGCATGTATATAGACAATTTAATGGGACCTATACCAATCATGGTCCCTACAAGGGAGGTCTAAGTGCACCTGAGATTTGGGTCAGGGGTGTCAGAAGTACACATTTTTTTGGGGCATATTAAAAAAAATTGAAAAACATTTGTTATCTATAAAAATTAGTGTTTAACAGAAGATATAACCAACAAATAAATAAAAATTCCATTCTAGGTGTAGGATGACCAACTTTTACCACACTTCATAAAAAACACACATACTTATTCCAAAAAAGGGGCCCGCTTTAGATTTTGGATCAGGGCCCGGCATTTTATCTTTTCAAGACATTTTATATCCATGATACTAAGTCGTGGATTATAGTTATTTCATTTTTTAAAGCCTCTAGGCAGAACCAAGAAAGTTATAAATTCGCGCACCTATCTGACAGGAGGACTCGATGGTCGATATCGTTAAGGCAACGGCCACTCTGCTTTGACTGAACTGCACCTCATGGTGTTAGTTTGAGACGCAGTTACTATCGTTCCCTTACCATAAACGATCTGCCGAAAATGGTCATTATAGCAGCTGAACTCAGAACAACAGGGTTGTACGGCAAAAAATATTTAGTGGTAGTTAAGAGGGGTAAAATCTTTAACATTTTCTGTTGTGGTAATTAACATGAAATTTCAACTATAGGCTTTTGTTGTTAGAATTTGTGTCTATACAACATTTTAGGTGATATTCAACCAGGAAAAAAACTGTATTCTGTATATTTTAGAGGTTATGTCCGTGCGTCACTGGTGGCACACAATGCCTATTCGACACAGTTTTTGAAGTGCTAAATTCTTATTTTTCCACAAAATTGTCAGTAATAATTTAATTGTTTCAGAAACGTAAAATTGTTGGTGATGCTACATCTACGCAAGTACTGAAAGATTTGGAAATATCTTTAAGGACTAATCACATAGAGTAAGTATTAAAATAGCATGATTTTTATTTAGTAATTCATAATTCCATAAGAGAATTATAATTTATAATTTCTCCATTGTTGCGTAAAACACCAAAAACCATTTGGGAAATTGAAACAGTAATTTATTATTTTTAACACTAAAGCAACCACAACATCTTAACACGTTCACGACGACGGCCGCTTTTACATGTCATGACATTTTTTGTTATGGTAATTAATCTCAACTATAGGCGTAAAATTGTTAGAATATGTGTCTATATAACATTTTAGGTGATATTCAACCGGAAAAAGATGAATTCTATATATTTTAGAGGTTATATCTCGTGCGTCACTGGTGGCACACTGTTATTTATTCGTACACCCATAAAGTTTCAAATAAAAGACTACAAAAATTATATGATTTCTTCTGTGATATCTTAGTGTTATAATTGTCAATAAATAGATATTATTATTTTGAATGTGTTTTCATTTTAGTTTACCAATAAAGGTCACCAAGATAAAGAAAAAGAAACCGGTAGTCCAAAATATAATATTACTTCATTGTATTTAAAATAAATTTTACGAATTAAAATGATACTTCTAAAATTTCTATTGAATTTAAATTTGTTGTCCTTTTAAATTATTTATAAGGTGTGTCAGGGTAAAGAAATAAAAAACTACAATTGACCAAAATGTAATCCAACTATGGTTACTCTAGCATATTTTAAAGTAGTTGTACAACACAATTCTAGGCTTCAGACATGTGCGTCATTATAAATAAGACCATATGAAGTAAGAAAAGGAGTGCGTCACTCGTGGCACACGTCGCCTATTTCGAAGACGAGCTTGCGTCACTGGTGGTACAATCGCACCTTACCAGCAGTTGCAGCGTGCGTCACTAGTGACGTCGTGGAAGTGTTAATCTATTGACATTTTCCACCATGATTCTGTATTAATTGAAAATACAATTTTCATTGCCATTATATTCTGATATTGACCAAGTAGATGAACGTTATGTACAGTAGTAATAATGAATAAAACTTTTCCTGAATTGAAACTTGTGACCAAGTCCTACTAAAATTGTCATTGCATGCTTGTTGTTTACAACAGGCAATTTACAACAATGTTTTTCATAATTCCTTCCTATTTTGAAAAGAAATACAAAAGCAACTTACATGTTAAATCTTTAACAAGGTTGTAGTCATAGTGTAGATGTAAATGTATAGAGATATTCATGCCCCAGTAAAATCACTTCTTTGATATTAATAAAATATTTGTTGCTTGCCATCACAGATGTGATGGTATGAGGTTACTCATCTATATAATTTAAATGAATAGTTCCTTGAATCAATTGTAGCATGGCATCTCGACTTGATGGAAATTGATCTTTAATCAACCAGATAAGAGGTTACTTTCTGAGCTAATTTCTTTCTCTTATCAGTAAATATTTTATGTTTTTCTTAGTTTCTTAGTCATGCTCTGGTTGATTATTAGTAAAAAAGCCAAAGGTTAATGGCTAAATGTTATAGATAACTTACAGTAGCTGTTGTATTTATATATTTGTGTTTAATGCAGTGTAATAATTTGTTTTTGTAATATATGATCAGTCTTAAGTTGACAGTTGAAATAGCTAGGTTATGTCCCTTTTTTCTGTTTTTAATTCAGTGGAATACATCCAGTTGCACACATTCATCATGAGATTTTGAAAGGATGTTTTACAGCTTCTAAAAGATCTATTCCTGTTGCGCACAGTGGTCACTTTTCTCTCGCAATATGAATTCCACTGTTCTCAGCAAAGTCCTCTTAAACCATTTAAATTTAATTTTCCATCACCACAATGACTATCATGTAAAAGTGGAGAAAATAGTACAAGTTACGATCCCTACAACTTCATGAATGTTAATCAGCCATTTACACATCAACATTAAGATCATCTTCAAATAAATAAAATATTAAATTTAAATCAAACGGCCCAAAAATTGATCTTGGCTTGGTTAATGTTTATGTCCATTTCAATTATTTTTAACTGACAATTTCAAAATATCAACAATTAAAAAAATAATTATAATTTTTTTATTTGAGACTTTTTTTACCCTTTACTTTTTTTGACGAATCCAATTTTCGGTTAAAAATATTTTAACAGTTATTACATCTTGAAGATGAGAGCATTATCCCGCTAAAGAATTCACTAGCTTTTCCACAAACCAGTCAGTATACTATAATGTGATCACAAATGTTCATTTAAGATATCTTTTGTTTAAGTGTAAGGTTTTTTGGCACCATTTTTTAATAATTTTTGTTGTTGATTTCCATGAACTCAGCAAATCATAATATATGTATTTTAAAATTCTACTATAGAAATGAAGTTTGTAAATGCAGTAGTACTGTCATCAAGTATATATTAAACTTACATTAATTTACATGCCTGGATATTATATGTTTATGTGTACAGTTCAATATTCAATGTAGAATCCAATTATTGTACTGGTTTCCTATTACGTCTGACCTGTTGTCTTTTTTCCCTCAAACCCTGTTTCTAAGGCTACTTTTTATCTCCGTTAATTTAGATTAATTATACCTATTATCTGACTTAATCCTACTCATTATTCTAAATCTGTCTTAGTTCCTATAACTGTAGATAATTTTTGTATTTTATTTGTTCTGTTTCATTTTCTGCGATAATTTTTTTTTATTCATACTTTGTAAAATGTTCAGATGGGTGCGTGAGTTCCTAAACGAGCACAATCAAGGCCTAGACTCGTTGGTTGATTATCTGAGCTTCCGTTTGATTATGTTGCGACAACAACAGAGGATCAGCGAGTCTCGTTCTACTTCGGAAGAAAGGCTGGCCACATTAAACAACAGTAAGAGTCATTCTATATTTACGTGTAAGTACTGTAAGGAGTTTAAATTTTATCTGCGATTTGGCTTTGGTCAGGTAGGGTGGAGGTTTGGTAGGTTGCAATGGGTGACGGTTAGGTAGGTTGCTGTGGATAAAGGGTTAATAGAACTGGATTGGAAGTCGGGGAAAAGTGTATTTTTAAGAAAATTCATGTACCAATAGTTTTAAGAAACAGGAAGTTTTACTCTGGTGTTTTTTTGGCCCTGTAATTTTTCTGAGAACATAAGAATGTTCTCAACGTTCTGACTTCATCACTGTTCTACAAGCGTGATGAACATAAAGGAACAATACTTCCACAAGGCGTGTCCAGAGCACCTGCAACCATATACCTTCTTTGAAGTGTATTGCACAAAAATACTAGAAATAACAAATATTACAAAAAAAATATAACAAGGACAACTTCATGAATGTTAATCAGCCATTTACACACCAATTATTAAATCAGGCATTAAATGAAGAATGTCAGTTAGTAATAGTGCAAATTAATAGTCAGAAAACGAATAAATGTATTGTTATTATTCAGTGATTAGCATCATCAGTTAAGATAACGGATTATTGTATTGTGTACCATTCATTATCAGTTACCTTTGTTGTGATTCAATGCTGGTTGTAGAATCTGCAATAAAATGTTTGTGTCGCACTTAAATTAATGTTTATAAAGTAGTTGCTAGTAGTATATTTGTTTTGCATGTTTGGTATTAGACATAATGTAGTTGGCAGTGGAAGGAAGGAAATACTGAAAATAATGGGACGTATGCCTAGATGTTTAAGTGTGTTTTCTAATAGTGTGAAAACCAGCTTGGAAAAAGAAAAAGAAGGAAGGTTATATTAGAAATATGTTTATGGAATCTTTTTTTATTTTGCATGGTTATTTAGATTATGGACATATTTAAAATTAGTACGGAAAAAAGTGGATCATAAACTTTATATTAAACATTTAATTTCTCAAATTTGGACATACAGTATAATATTCATAACTCAATCAGTATACGATTCAAGAGTAAATTGAAAAAAAATTTTTTTTTTGCTCACAAAACAGATTAAATCTATATTTTTAGCAAGATCGCTATAGTTGATTTTGAAAAAATAAAATTTATGTTTTTTCTAATTTTTTTGGTAATAAAAGAGCTTGAAAACTAACATATTTTTGTAACTAAAAAGTTATTCTTATGATCTACATGACAGATTTCCTGAAGATCATCAGATTTTGCTAAATTTTGCTATATAAGAAGATTTATAATAAAGTTTTTTATACACCATATTTGAAATAATAGAATTTATGTGCTGTTTAGGCGTAAATAAAAAAAAACCAACCTGATCAAAGTCAGTGACCTCTTTTCGATATATTCTCAAACGGTAAATTAATTTGATACACTGACAACTTATGAACTGGATTTTTTAGGAATTTAGCGACATTTCCCTGGGATTATGCATTACATTGTGATGTTTGTTACCTTATTGGTAAAACTCTAATGTAGTTTTTACATGGACTACATTAGAGTAAAAAAAATTTTTTTGAAAATTCTAATTTTTAAGAGTTTTTTGACAAAATGGGATTGAAAATTTATTTTTGAAAAATTAAAACATGATTCTAAAATACTGGTCAACTAGAGTGACTACAAATTTTGTTTAAATCAAACAATTCATTTTATAATATAGCAATGTTCACATACAATCAGACGTCAAAGTCAAAATTACTGTGTTGGAGAATCTGGTCTAGTAGAATTGGTCTAGTTGGAGAATCTGAGAACAAAATAACCAGCTAAATCTCAAGGTCGATTTTTTCCCAAAAATTTTTATACTTAAATAGAGAGAAAGTGACTGAAGTGTGAAAATAAAAGTCTAATATTACGACTGAAACATTGTTATGCTATTGTAACAAATAAGGAAGGGATAATGTTCAACAGCTGATTTTGAACCACAGCTGTTCCTTCGGTAATTCTATTTTAAGTGAGGTTATGTTAATAGCCACTATTTCCAATGAATATAAATAAAAAAAAATTTTCATTATAATAATGTTTTAGTGTTTAATATATTTATGTATTTGTCTGCAAGGAATTCAAACAACTAAAGTAAATATTGTAATTATATTGTATAAACTTAGACAGCCCTGTAAGTTGTTTAATAATAAACATTTCAAATGTAATTGAAATGATTGCATATGGATATTGTTTATGTAGAGGTTACAAGCCAGGTAGCAGGGGTTAATGGTCGATCCCGCAGGGATTGTTCTTCCTAATATATAGTAAATGTAAACGAAATATGTTTTATTTGTAATGTGTACACCAAAATAAATACTATTGAAAGTGTAACTATGGAATGCTTTATATATAAGGCTTATATATTTAAGGTATTGTTTATGTGTATGTCCTCTATAGATGCAAAAACTATTGAACCGATTTTGCTGATAAATTTCACAGTTTGTTCTTATTATTTAGAGAGTGATATAATCGCCATATCTTTTTCTGTATCTCCTTCCGTGTTTACCCTTGCAACATGCCCTGCTACTGCAGTCGCCATGTTTATGCTCTTGTGGCTCTCTGCTAGTAATCCTGTAAATATTAATTTTCGACTTTGTTTCTCTCTCTCTCTCTCTCCCTCTCTCCCCCTCTCCCCCTCTCCCCCTCTCTCCCTCTCATATATATATATATATATATATATATATATATATATATATATATATAATAAATCCTGTTTACATTCTGACTTTTATAAAGTGAATGTTAAAGTACCCAAATTGAACAGTTGTGTTATATATACTCAAAATAATAGTAATAAGAGTATATTAAAATAAAACTTTATTGCCCCCTTCCAACCCTGGGCAGTGCTTAGTAGTGTAACTAGTTTATTAATAAATTAAAGTGACAACAGAAATATTTAATTTCACTACAAAAACTTATTCATAATAATCATTTAGATTGTCAAACATATGACCAAAACGAGTTTTCTGCATTCGTTTAACTCATGTAAGTTTAAATGTTTATCTTGGCTCTTAATTCAGCGATGATAGAATAATGGATAATGATGATATTCTACTATGGATAATGGAAAATCAGTAGACGTGAAGAGTATGGAAATTGTTTCCCCAGGATGTGAAGTGATTCCTAAAAAATTCTTTAGATAGAATGTTTTATTCTGAGTCATTAATGTGGCACCTTCTTGTTTTAACTACGAATAGAACCTCAGGATTTCTAGAATGGCAAAATGTCATAGGATCTGTTTCAAAAGGTCAAATAATTGGCTCTTTTTAACGTCCTTTGTTTACAATGATAGGATTACAGTTATCGTCATCAACAAAAAACTCAATGTGTTCTGCTACTGACATAAATTATGTGCTCCTTATGATGTAGTTTTCTAAGACATTAATATTTAAAAAAAGGTGTTGTCTACAGACTGATGAATCCATTTGAATAAATGTGATGTTCATCAAAAAACCATTCATTAAAAATGGAACTATGGGTCAGCTTAAATGTCCTAACATTTAAACATAATACAGTACTTAATTTTAGGTTAGTTTTTGGTGACATTTAACCATTGTACACTTTGAATTTTATTCGCAAATCTAACAATATTCTTACAAATTCTTTTTGTGGATGTACAACGGATAACCATTTTTAGAGATATTAGAAGTTAAAATTAAGTTTAATAATTAGTATTGAAGATTGTAAAGAGCATACAGCCAAAGAGTAAATACTATTGACAAAGACTCAGAAAAATTATGAAACTGCTGACATACTGCCTGTTTTTATAAGCAATAAGGTATGTAAGACAGCAGTTTAGATAAAAGTGATCGTGGTTAGTCGATTCTGGGGGAGACCAGAAGGCCAAATGAATGTCGGGAAGTGACTGGTGCTCCAAGGAGATGTTCCAGTCAAGCGGTGCTGGCGAGCAGTGGATTGGCAGTGTGTTGGTTAGGTAGACAGTTTTGCTACACGTCTTCCTCTTTTTATTTGAACAAATTGGGGCGTAAGTTTCTGGTAAGGATATTGAAACATTATTTTGGAAAACCTTCAGTATCTGTTAATACAATAGTGTTTATTGTTAGGTTTTTATGAAGTGTTAGAGTAGCTGAATGAATATAAGAATATTGTAAAATAGTTACATTATTAAAAAATATTTTTTAAACAAAAACTGAAACACTATCAGACACAATAAGAAAAAGGAGAATGATTTTGATGGGCACATCCTCCTAATGGACAAAAATAGACTAACCAAAAAAATATTAGATTACTTTAACAATAAAAGAGCCAAACCACTTTGGTTTAGAGAAACAGAGAAAGACATAACAGAACTACAGATCACTGACAAAACAGCCAAAACAATAACCAAGGACAAGAAACAATGGTTCCAAAGCAAAATCAAATCCAAGCGAACAATCCAAATCTCTGACGAAGAAAGAAAAACGAGATCACAACGAATGAAGCAATATTGGGCTACGAGGAAGGCACAGAACATTAAAAAGTGATTAATTTAGTGTACCCCAAAGTTGGGTGAAACAAATGAAAAAAAAAGAAAAGATTTTTGAACTACTGATTGGTTTCTCTTTGAAGCATTGCCAGATTTAGGAACAGACAAACATAGGTGCTGCCTATAGGCCCTTACCACATGAACAATATTTTTTAATTTTTGAAAAAAAAATGGTACACAATGACCTATGTTATTATTTAAATTATATATAACGGTAGGTAGAGTTTTGGGTTTATATTGCACAAATTAAAAAAAAAATACCTTTTCAAATTCTTTTTATTAAAGATAAATGGATGATGGTTTATCCCGTTATGGACTTGGTGGTTGGCCCCCACCAAGTTTGCTTATGTTGTCAAATTTTATCTGTCCTGCACTCCTTTGAAGAGTCACAAATCCAAAGAAATGGTGTATTAGTAGGGAATCGAACTCAGACCACTCACATGCCAGGTGAGCATTCTATGATCGATTCCCAGGAAAGATTTTTTTTTCCGAAGTAATTAGATCCTCTACCATGATTCTCATTTGTTATCTCAGTGTTTGGATGATCACTGCACCCTTTCTTCTGTGTTAAACAGTTCACATATACCTGCATTTTTCAACAACAGCTAACATTCGGCATTTCTGAGCAGCAAAGTATGAAATCTTTCTTGAAAATAATTGGCAATTTGTGTTAAACTTGGGTTATCGGAATGACAATTCTGTATGAACAAAAATAATACTGTACAATAACAGCTTTCTCTTCTGTAGTAAAAACCTTAACCAGTGTAAAACTCAAAATGGAACATCAATAGAATCAGCTGATCAGGATTATAACCACAGCTGTTTAATTTCAATACTATTTATTTTGGAACATAATATATATATACAAAATTTACCTAAGTATTAATGCAGATGAGACAAAATTTTCTTTTCTTTGTGGTTTTAGTTATATTTGATGGTGAATGCTCTATTTGCAGGCCCCCCTGGTGGCACAGGGGTTTGTAGCGTTGTGAGTATGGGATTGAACAGCAGCAGTAATACGAGGCCTACATTGGATGCTTTGGACAGTCCCGGCATGAGAAGGAGGACAAGGCATGCAACCAAGCTGAAGATGGGAGACCCGAAGGACGATATACATGTTTGTATAATGTGCCTGCGAGCCATCATGAATAACAAGGTGAGTGATGTTTAATTTTGAGAACTTGATTCAGATGTTTATAAATTTGAATAATTTAATCAAAATACTACATTTGAAATAGTAAAAAATAATTGTGTGCAAGTTTTCATAAAAGTAAATGATTTTCATTGTTCAGTAAAATCCGACTATTTTTCAATATATTATTTTATTTCCTTTTTTAAATTAATATTTGAACTTTGAATGGAAACCACCAAGCATATATTTAGAATTCCTAAATTTGTTCATTTTTTCAGTTTAGACATACACACACACACACACACACACACACACACACACACACGATTATCTTCAAGGTTCCAAAAATAAAATTATCAATAAATAATATTTTTTGTTAAAATCGTGGGAAAAAATTATTGTTGTATTTATTTTGTAAATATAGCTAAACATTTATCTGTTGCATCTTATTATTTGATGCAAGCCTTTACAATATATATAGTACAGTTTATGTGCTATTCACAGTTGTCGATATCAGGTTTTTCCCAAAATTTTTATTCACTCCAAGGATTGCGAATATAGTTTACTCACTCTGCGAAATGAGCATTTATTTCAGGCAGTGGGAGAACTAAAATATTCACTTTGCAGTGGGTATTTCCATTTTTGTAGGGAACATTTATTTTCGTTATTAATTAATCTTACAAGCCCACTCCATGGAGTGAAGATGAAGAGGAAGAACATACAGCTGTACAGTTAAGAATAATTCTTAAAGCTACATTACATCATGTTGACGAAGTGCTACAATACTTAGACAAACAAGAAAAAGTCTTACTGGCCACAAACGTATGCTATGCTAAGTCTATGACCACAAACGTACATTTTTTGCATTAAAAAACTGGTTTTGTTACCAAAAAAATAAACACATGTAACTGATTATTTTGAGAAAAAATAAAAAGTAGCTTAATTTACAAAATTTCAAAACATTCCTCAAAAACAATTTCAAAACAAAATAAAATAAAGTTTATATTTTATAATTTATTTCACATTTTTAATCTATTTGCGGATTATCCACTGATTGCATTATACACAATGTTCACACCACCAAATGCCATGGATAATTTTAAGTCTGCTTTTGTCGGTTTTTGACTAATTTTGTAAACTAACGACTATCTCAGTAAATATTTTGTTATTGTATATTTGTTTGTTTTTTCAGTATGGGTTTAACATGGTAATCCAGCACACAGAAGCAATTAACAGCATTGCATTAAGCCTGGCACATAAAAGTCTAAGGTAAGTCTTAACATGTTGTATTAACTAGACATAAATCTAATTGAAATACTCACCATATTTGAATTTGATATGAGTCCCTCATCAAGTATTTGATTGCTGAATTGTGAAATCATTGTAACTTAGAAAATATTACATTATTTATTACAAATATAAACATTCGAAATGGGATATAAATTTATAAACATATTCCCCCTGAATTTTGTAAGACAGTAATGCCTGCTGTTTTACTTATTTTATGTTCTCACATATAAAGTATGGTTAAAAAGTGGTTTCAGCTTGAATGTCTGTTTTTCTGTGTTTATTCACACATTGTATTATTAGACCAGGGGTTCTATTGGGGGGGGGGAGTTCGTTGAAATAAATTCCATTTTTAATCCCTTGAAATATTAGAACGTAGTAATTTACGATTAATATTAACAATTATTTTCCCAGATATAAGTAAGATCTTATTATATTATGAAAGGACATTATTTGTGTGATTTATATTTTATTTAAATTTCTGCTTCTGTAAACATAATTATATCTTTAATTTATATCTAATAATATAAAATATAAGTTATTTTTTTAAAAATATTACTGAATTGCTCCTAATAAAAGCTTCATTTGCGGTGATATTTGAGCAACACATTGTAAACATATGGGGGGGGTGTACGGAATTTTAAAAAATTATTTTGGGGGAGAAATAGCAGAAAAAAGTTTGAAAACCGCTGGTTTAGACTAAATGAATTAACTGATGTCAGTGAAGTTTGGTATGCATAGTTTGCCCATTTCCCAGGTTCTTTTTCTTAAAAAAAAAATTAATAAATAAATTTGTTTCTAAAATGGCTTCAACAATACAGTGTTGAGTGCCGTTCCAATAACTCATTTCCCAATGCAAAATCACTAATAATATTACAGTTTTATTGTACTTTAAACCTAACCTGTTCTGTACTTATTTGTCGTTGATTCTAATTTCAGGACAAAAGCACTGGTTTTAGAATTACTTGCAGCAATATGTCTAGTCAAAGGCGGTCACGAGATTATTTTGTCCGCATTCGATAATTTCAAAGAAATATGCCACGAGAAGAAGAGGTTCCAGACGTTAATGGAATACTTTATCAACTACGAAGTCTTTCATATAGAATTTATGGTAAATGCAGTGAAATACAAATTTTTTTAAACAATTTATCTGTATTAGCGTTCAAAATGGGAAGGTACCTTGATCAATTGTAGTACAGACAAATAAAATACAAAGTTAGAGACAAACATAAGAGGCTGTTATTATAATAATTTGAGTATAAACAGTTTGCAGTAGTGTTATAATAAAAATGTGTGTAGAGTTAACCCTTCAGTGGGCGTGCTAGCGGCAAATTAGCTGCAATCTTTTATTTTCACATCTTAAGGGTAGTTATCAATGGAAAAAGGTTTTCAGGGCTTTGAGTATTTGACAAGACCACCTTGAGGGACACGAACTGTATAAAAATAATACCACCTTATATTCAGATCCTCTGGAAATTAGGCATGAATGCGAGATAGTTACGTCTGTGGCCAAGTTGCTGTGGCACGCTAAATTGTGTAACTGCTTTCATAGTGTTATTCTCACTATATTTGTGCATACATAGTCATTTTTACCCTTCTTTTTTTGCTTTGTTTTGTGTTTAGTGTTTTAGTTTAGTATTTTTTACCGTGTTTCTATTGACAAAGATTCCAAAAATTCTATTGTAAATTTGGATTATAACGCTAAAAATGTGGCGTTGATACTGTCGATCAAATGTGTGCCAGTTACTCGACATCCCGAAGCACGCGATGTTGGACAAATAGCCCTTTTTTTATCAGCATTTAGACAGTGCCGGAGTAAATACAAATATAATTTACAAATGCAACCATTTGGATTACAGTGAGCGAAGACGAAACTTTTTGAAAATTTTTCATTCAGTTTCATGAGTGGACACTTGAAAGCTAGAGCGACAATCTTAACTTACAAAAGATCTTCAAGTTTGTTTTGGGAAAATATAAGTTATTGGAAAATTAACTGGCTCAAGTACTAACACGTAGACTTATTTGTCATATTTGTGGACAACACAAAACTAACAGAACCAAAATTGTCTGCAAAGAATGTAATAAGAATGTTTTAAGAATCACAGCCAGATGACTGATGTTTGCACAAACTGTTTTGTACAAAGATGAAGCAATGAACATTGATTCAGAAAAAATTTGTAAATATTAATTTTTAAATTTTTGTTTATAAATTTAGTTTTTTGATAAGTGTGACCACTAAGAATTCCGTAATATTTGTCATGTTTCTTGTATAAAATGAAATATTGTATAAAGTGAAATGAGAAGTGTTTGTATTCATTAACTATTGTCTATGTTTTAAATATTAATTTTTTTAAAAATAGATATAACTATTAAAAAACTGAAAATTAAAGTAAATCAATTAGAAACAAAGTATAATAAAAAATAATGCAATGTGTACACTTAAAATTAGTTTACATGGGTACAAAAGCGGATTTAGGCATTGCAGCCAAATTGCCGCGGCACACCCGGTTGTGTGATACTAGCTAGGCGCACCCAGCGAAAGGTTAATTCAGCAAAATACGAGACTGTGGTATTGTTGGAAACTAAAAGAAAAAAAACAACTGAACATTACAGAATTTATTAATAATTTTTTTTAAATTCCTAAATTCATACAAATGTAAATTTGGCAGTTAATATAGTTAACAGAGGTCCTACTATATTAAATATAGTGTAAGTGATGTGAAGGTAGGAAACAATGAAGTAATGAATAAAAATATTAATAAATTTTAGATCAAGGATGGAAAAAGATTTTTTTTAATATATATTTACAAATATCAATTATGAAATATCATTATGAAAAAAACGTTGCTAAGAAGGTAAAGGTAAAGTTGAATTAATTGTGCAGTGAGTTTCTTAAGCTCAAACTTTCAGATTTCTAAAAAACAATCCAAAAAAATTGATCTGTCATGTTTTTTTTTCATGTACTAAATTCACTTGTAGAAGAGCAAGTTATTTCCTGGGCGACAAGGTTCATTGTTTTGACTGGAGTAATTTCTTTAGGGAAAAGTGAATTATAGTTACTCTGTGAATCACAAAATTTTTGTAGTTCTTATGATATTATGCTAGAGGCTTTCATGCTGTTGTTTTAAACTGTTGAAATCTACTGCTGACAGAAATGGTTGTAATTTTCTCTGAAAGAAGTGAAGATTTTTGGAATTAAACACAAATAATGTGCTTTGTACTGGTTAAAAGACGTTATTAGAGTCCAATGTTCAACCTTTTTTTTATAATACAATTTTTTTTTATGCAATTCGTATGAAAATGTTGAGAACAAAAATTATAGTAAAACTTTACAAATAAGTAAAGTATTCTAGATTTTTATTTAAAAAATTTTTTGTGTAGTATTTCCAAATTTGGAAATAAATTTGGAATGGTATGAAATCAGTTGAGCCTCATATGTGCACATAGAGAAATATGTATTAATACCATTGATATTTGTGGGCAGGTTGCGTGCATGCAGTTCATCAACATAATAGTTCATTCAGTTGAAGACATGAACTTCAGAGTACATTTGCAATATGAGTTTACCAAGCTGGGATTGGATGAATACCTTGAAAAGCTGAGGCACACAGAGAGCGAGGAACTACAAGTAAGTATTGCAGAAAAGCAGTTCAAGTACTTAAGATTTCAATTACCACCGTTTTCCTCTTATTTTATGTTAAATATTGTGTCATAATTTCATTTACAAAAAATGTTTCATTATCAAAACTTGAAATATGCTAACTTCACTTCTTTTATCTTTACAAACATTTTAAATAGAGATTTTAACTGTATTTTTACAGGTCCAGATTTCAGCATATCTTGATAATGTATTCGATGTGGCTGCATTGATGGAAGATAGCGAAACGAAAACAGCAGCCCTCGAAAAAGTGGCAGAGTTAGAAGATGAGTTAGGCCATGTAAGTATCGAATCTTTGTTTACATACAGTGAACCTACTTTAACAAAAATCATCGTAATGTTTCCATCAAATTTAAATTTTGTTTAGTATCTCAAAACGGAACATTCACAAATTAAAAATATTTATTTTGAGTTTCTGTAAAATTTATAATGTTTTCTCTGTTTTTTATTACCAAATACTGTTGAATACTAAGCACATTCCAGTACACAGAGAATATTGAGAAGTGTCCAGGCTTTTTTGATACAGTAATCCCTTAGTAAATACAGAGGATTGGTTCACAGAATTATGTGAATAATGAAACTATCTTCCTGCATGAAAAATAGGGTTAGGTTTTTATTTCTTTTAATATAGAAAAAAGTGAAACAAAAAATATGTTCAATAAATTTGAAAGTGCATATAAGTAGAAATTGATGTAATTATTAGCATATTTTTCAAAGTTTATTTACTCGTTGGAAGGCAGAAAATATTTTGTAATGGATGTTATTTTTGAATTTCCATAATATAAGGAAAAGATTCAGCCTTAATTTCTCTTATAAATTTAAGATTACCAGAAAATTTTAGCTAGAGTTATGACATAATTTTCCTTTTCGGCTTGCTAAATAAGATACTTAAAGAATGTAGAAATGTTTTGATTAAACAGAGCTATTAGTCTATTTTAGGCATTCAGCCAAGTTTGAAATTTCTCAGAATTACTGTAGTCAATCTATTTTACTTGACTGTGTGACATAACAAAGTATTATGCACTTTTGAACATTACACTTAGTGTTCCATGACAGTCCTTCATAAAGATTAGAGGTTTATAAACAATTCCTAGAAATTGGCTTGTACTGTTATGTAGACTAAGACAAAATATCTACTTTTTTCAAACAATAAAAAATATTTGTTTTTGTTTCGATACAAACAACAAGCTCTTGGAACTTGAGACTATAAAGTCTGTTATCACAGATCAATGGTGTCTTGCAATTTCCAGTATGTTTACACAACACAAGATATAAATTTAAGTCAAAGTTGTGTTATTTCATTCGTATTTTTAAACCAATTTTACAAAAAAAAATCATGAACAATTTAAATTGTGAATGTTATGGGAATGTTTGGAGTAACATGGGCTCAGTTTTGTAGTTTTGCAATGGTTAGAAAAAAATAACAGGTTAAAATTGTATTGTATTAAGGGGAGAAGGTCTTGGATTAACTTCAGTGCTATTTAAATAGGGTTCCCTGACAACATCATGTTCCTGTATCTTGAAAACTAACTATGCAATCTTTAGAAACTTTTTACAGTTTATTGTTAGCAATGTAATGAAGCTACTGAACTAAAATTATTGAAATATATTAAACAAATTTAAAACTTCAATTTAACAAAAATATTGTCAAAATTTAGACATATTTTTGTTTGTATTTATTGTTGAATTTTTACAAGTGTAAAAGATATTCTAATTTTAGTTCACTGTTACTCCTACCTACATATCATACAAATTTCAGCTTTGTATTGTTACTGTATATGTTTACGTTTTATTCTATGCGCTATGACTTGAGAACTTGCAATCTATGCCATTGTCTGTCATGTTGTTTTGCTAACGAGCAGACAAAATCTGTTTTCCCCGAATATTAGGCTTATTCTGAAATTATAAACTAGGCCTGATGAGTTACAGATATTATATGAGTGTACGGTTTTTTGGTTTTAATTTTACAAGAAATAAAATTATTTCATGGCATCTAATATGTTTCAGTATTATAGGCCATTATGTTTAAAACTGGTCTAAGTTACCGTAGCCTAAGTGTGCACAATAGTCGGACGTTAAACACCAAAAAAAAAAAAAAAGTAATGATAAGAAACATAAGTTGTTTTGGTATAATATGACATTTTTCTGTAAGAGTTTTTCTTTATTCAAATTTTCTATTAAATTTGTCAGTTTAAAAAAAAGTTTTTTTGTATGGATGGCAGTATTGGGAATCAAGAATCAACTTTGAAAAATTGGTATTGGTATTGAGAATACCTGATGAATCAATATTGGTATTGGAATAAAGTGTTTAGAACAAAATATCAGTGAGCAATTGTTTTACAGTCACACGACAGACTGGCTGAGCTAGAACGTGAAAGTTTAGCACAGTTGGCAGCAATGGAGAGCGCGTTGGGTGAAGCACGGGCAGAACTGGACGAAATGAATGAAACACATCGCAGAGTTGAGGAAGAAGTACAGACGCTGCGGAGAGTCGTTAATGACCAGAAACAAGAATCTCAATCAAGACAGTCAATGCTGGAGGAGAAAATACAGGAGTTAATATCCAGGACATTGCCAAGGGATTCAAGTAAGTTGAATTAGTAACTTTTACTTATATTATCATATGTGTATGTGTGTGTGTGTATGTTTGGATTTTTCAAAAAACAAAATCTTGTTTAGAAGCTAATAACAATTAACTAGACAATTTATAATGAAAAAGATCAGAGACTTTCTAAATTTTAGTTATAAGTAAATGTATAACTGCAAACGCTTTATTGGCAAAATATTTAATTAAATATGTAATAAAAAACAGTGCTTACTTCTATGTGAAAAAACTTTTTTAATAACTTACATGGTTAAGTTTACTGACCGTAATGTTTCAGGTTCGAGCAGTGGGGTGTCATCGTGTTCTACTTCCTCTGCTTCATCATGTGGTAGTAATACTGTCGCAGCTCCACCAGTGGCTCCACCCCCGCCTCCGCCTATGGTACCTGTAGCTGCCCCTCCTCCTCCACCGCCACCTCCAGGATTGAGGCCAGGTCTTGTCCCTCCTCCACCAGCAGGTATGATGCAAGCACCAGAAGGCGCTATGACTATCAAAAGGAAAGTTCAGACAAAGTATAAGCTACCTACATTGAACTGGGTTGCACTCAAACCTAACCAGGTTAGTAAACCTCCTGACAGAATGCTACAGAATTTAATCAAAATTAATCAAGATTTTTAAAAAAAGAATAAGTTTAGGAACACAGTTAAAATTTGCAGTTGAATGTATTATGTCCAATATAACATTATGGGTTAAATATTTTTCTTTTTCTTTTCATTTCATTATAAAATTATAAAGAAAGTATGGAGATCTCTAAAAAGTCCATCTGGAGATTTTAGTTGATTGATAGGTGTTTTCTGAGCCAAGAAAATGGTTTTGATTTAAACTTCTGCGAAAACCAAATGAATTAACTTGTTTTATTTCAAATTTGGTACATTAAGTTAAGTTAATATTTAATCTTCATATATGACAAAAATATAAGCAAAATCCTATAATCAATTTTAAAAGTAGACAGATTTTTGTTGACAGCTTCTGAACCAGATTTTTCGAGGGAGTAATTGAATGAGAGAAAGTTTTTGTAATGTTTTTGCACCATTTAATTCTACAGCTAGTGGTATTTTTCAGAAAATAAATTCAAAATTTGTTACCTAAAAATGATATATTTAATATATAGTGTTTTTGAAAAACTAAGGAAGAGATAAGGGAAACATATTTACTTTCAGTCTTAAATATGCTTGAAAAAAATATAAACCATTAGTTTTTGATAGCCTGGAATCAAATTAAGAGTCCAAACGATTTTGTTTTACCCTAGAATTCTTATAAATAGTGTATAAATCAAGTTTATGTTGATAAACAGTGTAGCAATCAAGATTATATTGATAAATAGTTTAAGCAATCAAGATTATATTAATAAATATTAAAACAATAAAATTATGTTTATCTGTGTGGCTGAAACTTGTGATTTCTCTATATTTTTGTTTAATTTATTCTATTCTAATTCAATTTAAACTGTACTTGGCAGGTCCGTGGCACAATATTCAATGATTTAGATGATGACAGATTACACAATATTATCGACTTCGCCGATTTCGAAGAACGTTTCAAGTTACCAGGCTGCGGAGGTCTTCGGATGGCGAATGGTTCGATAGATGTTGGTGATGGTTTGACGTCTTTCCCGAGTAAAAGGTTCAAGAAGCCAGAAAACATATCCTTGCTGGAACACACAAGGCTTAGAAATATTGGTGAGTGTAAAGTAATTCAAGATTTGTTAACTATTGGTAAATAGTTGGTTAGTGATTATAGTTAAATCACCATTTTCATAAATTTGTACTAATTATTTAGATCAGCAATATCACAAGTGCATTGCAATGATGATTGCCGATTTTTGCTGGCACCTAAAGAAGAAGAAGAAGAACACTTAATATATAAGTTCTTGCCAAAATCAGTGTACCTTTACTGTAATAAAAAAAAGGTCCTTCAGAGACACATTGGTTTGCAAGCATATCAGTGACAAAACATATAGTGTAGAAATATTTTTATGCTTATCTGAAGCTACTTTAAAATAATTATGTACACTCTTTTTAAAGGCTGCATGGATACACATTTGTTCAAATATTTCAACAAGAGAAAGCCAAATAGAATATTTTAAAAAATTCAACCTAGAAATATCTTGAGCATAAGAAGTAGGCTGTTGAAATTTACTATTAAATAGATCATAGCACAAAACAGTGCACAAATATATTTTGTCTTGACATTTTTATTTAAGGCTTAATGTAGAGCTGTTTTGAAAAAAAAATAACAAGAAATTATCTTGATGACAGCTAGGAAGTTCAGTATAGGTTACTGCTAAATCATAGCCCAAAATGGTGCACAATTATATTTTTTTCCAAAACTTTTGTAACGCATAAAACTGTAATGTTGAAGTCTCCGGAAGTGTAATGTTGAAGTGACCAGGTTGGTCATGGGTTGACGAGGCACTTCTGGATTGGAATGGTGAGAAAGTAAGAAGTTCATGTCTTGTTTGAAGTTGGATGGATTCCTCCTGTTAACTCCGAAACAAGTTGTGGTATCGTGTAGAGTTGTTTCGAGTGTTGGTAAAATGGTATAGTTGTTGTATAGTTATCCTGTAATGAGTGGTCCTCCTCAATGTTCTGCCGAACGATTTTTAATCTGTATTTATACACGAAATTATGGCAGAAACTATAATTTCTCACAAATCCATTGTTTAAACCAAAGAAAGAACAGTTAGGATGAAGCTACTGTGTACAGGAGATGCCAGCTAGTGCACCAGTAGAAGTGTGATAATCTAGCATATATGAGACCTAAGATACGCTGCACTATGAACCAATCAGAAGTGAATATCGATTTACAGGAGAAGTGTAAACTAGGTTCGCTGGCATAGGCTGTTTGAAAACCAGGAGAGAAGTTTGTGAATTTAGCATGTTTGGTATTAGTAAGCAGAACTAGGTTGTGTCACTCAGTTCCTATGTTGTTTAGGCGATGACAGTAACTTGTGAAAATCAATTGCGTGATTGTCTTTGGAGATTGTAAAACTATATTATTGCTTTGTTGTAGCGAAGTATCAAGTACCTGTAAGTTTTAAGTTGTTAAGTGCATGTAGAAATGCAATTTATCAAATTTCATCAATATTCCTACAAACTCTTTGTTTGTATAGGAGTGCAAAGACAGACTGCAAGAATCATTTATGTAAAAATTTGTTGGAAATTGTAGTACGCCACAAAACTGTGAAAATGTCGTAAATGTCACAATGTGCTTTATTTGTTCACAGCTATTTCCAGGAGAAAGATTGACATGCCGGTGGAGAAAGTTATCGCTGCTGTGAATGCTTTAGATCTGAAACTAGTTTCTTTGGAAAATGTGGAGATTCTGCAAAGAATGGTTCCTAATGATCAAGAGGCAAGTGATTACATAGTAAAACCAAATATTTTACATGTAAACATTAACGTAGTTATAACAAACTACTGTCAGGTGCATTGTAACTTTTTTTTTTTTTTTGAATATTGTAGGATTAGATGGCACAAACACTTTGGAAAATTCACAAATCCGTAGAATATTCATTAACCGTCATTCTCAGGACCTTTGGGATGGTGTATGACAGAATAGACGAATAACAGAAATAGACCACCCTTGATAAAAATAACATATTTTACACAGAATGTTTTATTATTATTTTGGAAAATGTAGTGAAACTCCTAAACTTTCTATTTCATTCTAATTATGTATTACACAAATTTTACATACATAGGTTTTTAATGCAGTACTTAACCTTTTGACACGTATTCACGTAACACATGCAAGAGCATCGTGTACGTCATTTCAAGTACTCATGTGACTATTATGTGATCAACTTATATGCTGAATGGTATTATCGTAAATAATGTGAGAGTGTTTATCTTTCAGTATGAACATTCATGAACTATTTTAGAATTTGTTGACATTATTTGAAGTATTCCTATCTCATTCCACTCTTTGATAGGATCATTTACTTTTCAATTATCAGTGTTTGCTTAGGGTATCAATTAGTACCAGCTGCCATAGCCGTTATAAATAAGAATCCAGTTATAGTGATTTGTTTTGTTTTGAAGATCATTTTTGTTACTTATTATAAATTATTTACTATAGAAGACTGTTTAAAAATGTCAGACCCAATGTGACGGTTAATCGAAACTTTACAAAGTAGGAGTACCCACACAATGTTTCCCTTGAAAAAATGTTAACCATCTGTGAGTGTAAGACTATATGTTAACAATGGTTTCCTGTTTTTCTTAATTAAAAACAATTTTTTTTTTACTTCAAACTTTAAAAAATGTTCTGGGTAATTTCAGGTGTTATTTTCAACAAATAGTTAATTTAAAAAAATCTGATTATAAAAATTTTAAATACTGCTGCAAGGTTGTTCAACCTTCTTCTGTCTACCTACATTGTAAATATTCCAATCTTTGTGTGTGCCAAAGATTTGACTGTACATCGCACGCAAACATTTTTTTTTATTAATATAGATACAAACTTTGTTATTTAAAATAAACTACATTATGAACAAACCTTTAAAACTTCATCAGTTGTTAATTACGGTATGTGTAATGTTGTTAATCGAAATTTTATTAAACAAACCAAAATTTGTTCAGACTTTTTAAATAACAGTTCAAATTTTTTTCAAAATAATCAGACATTTTTTTTATCATATAGTTCAGAATGCAGTATGTTGCTGATACTGTGAATTTTTTGTAGCTAATTTATATTAATCAAGCTAAAACAGAAGTTGTCCATCGACATATGCACAGTTATATGCCATTTACTGTATCATAAAGTACATAGTAGACCAACAAGAAATAATTAAACTAGTTTATTATGATAGCCATGAACTAAATAGGGAGTTTTTCTTACGATTTTCACAAAAATATTCATTAATAAAAGTAATTACTTCTGTATTAATTGTTTGTATTTTGTTATAGCAACAATAATGTTAAGTCAGTACAGGCTTGTGTGAATAAATCTTTCAGTAAGACTTGTTTATAATCAATAATTATTAGTTTGTCTTTTTGCCAATGGTACTGGTGTTTATGAAAAGTTTTTTTTGCAGGCAAAGGCTTATAGAGAGTATATAGTCGAGAAGAAAGACATAAACATTTTGACAGAAGAAGACAAGTTCCTGTTACAGCTGACCAAAGTGGAGAGATTGTCCAATAAATTGGCCATCATGGCATACATGGGTAATTTCTTGGACAATGTGCACCTCATCACTCCTGTAAGTAGTCATACTGTGTAGCCAGTCCTCCTTCTTCATTAGACTAGGCACATACTGAGGACAAAACAGTCTGATACTCGTAAAGACACTGATACTGTCAACATAGTTTATTTTTTTAAATATTTATCAAAAAATTAATTTTGGCACTTGAAGAACACATTTGAAATTTGTGTTCTTGTTTTTCGGTTGCAAAAGAATTGAAAGAAAACATTTAATTTACAGTTACATATTAATAAAAGGAAAATTTATACTCCACAAATATTTATGTGAGCAGCCAACATTTTTTTCCATGACTGTGTCAGCTTTTCCTGAATGAGTAGCAAGTCTTATAGTTTGGCCAGCTACAAGATATCAAAACACAAATTTTTATTTTATGTATATGGTATGGCTAAAAATTAACCAACTAGATAACCAGCTAGCACATCAAGACATTGCTGAGTCACATAGCACCCTCTCACGCCATCTTTCCCGCCGATACAACTGCTGACTCTTCATTCGGGCTGTAGTCTTCGTTTGTATTAGATTATGCATCTCTTATCCATCAGAAAAATGCTTAGACTTTAAAATTGCAACACATTAATGTGAAGTTTTTAGTCAAACTTGGAAGTCCATAACAGAAACTCATTCTTTGTTGAATCAAGTGCACAGTGGTGAATGTTTATCACACACTCAGGTTTGTGAATGGTTTAAATAGTTCAGAGAAGGATGACAAGAGATTGATGATGAACCATGTCCAGGATGACCTTTAACATCAAGGACAGACGAGAACTTTGAAAAATTTAGGAATTCAATATGAAAAGATCATCGGTTAAGGATTCGCAGTGTTGCTGAGATCATGAGATTGACAAAGAATCAGTTTGGAAAATTGTGCATGAAAATTTTAGTAGGAAGAAAGTCTGTTTAAGAATTGTGCTAAAAAATGTTACACCTGAACAGAAGAACTCTTGAATGAACATTTTGCTGTTACCTTGAAATCTAGGAAAAAGACCCTAAACTCTTGGAAAGAGTAATAATGTGTGATCAATCAATGCACTGGCAGAGCCCCCATTCATCAAGACTGAGGAAAGTTCGAATGTCCAAATCAAAATTTAAAGAGATTATAATTGTATTTTTTGATATCCATGGGATTGTGTGTGTAAATTGGGTAACTGAAGATCAAATAGTGAATCAGAATTATTATCTTGAAGTTGTAATTACTCTCTGTGAATTAAGAAGAAGGCAACATGAGTTGTGGAAAAACAAGTCATGGATTCTTCATCAAGACAAGACACTGACCTATACTGCATTGGTTGTCAAAACATTTTTAGCTAAGCATGGGTACACCCACCCTACACACCAGGCCTTGCTCCTTGTAATTTCTTATTGTTTCTGAAAGTGAAATCAGTGTTGAAAGAAATGATATTTGCAAAAGAAAAAGCGACGGAGACCCTGAACATGCTTTCAGAAAATGACTGGAAACCAATGGAAAATTTTCATGGAGCAGTGTAGAGATTGTGGAGGGGAGTATATTGAAAGGAATAACGTTAAAGTTATGAAGCAATAAAAACAAAAAATATGACTCCATTAATACAGTTATCTTTTAGTCTAAACTTTGTATATCTTTCCAAAAAAGCATTCAAAACAAGTAGTTTTACCCTTTATATGAAAAGGGGAAAATAAAATTTTGCAAATATTTAACTTATTTATAACTGTAATTATATTATTTTTAATAAAAGAACATTGCATGTATCATATAAATATAATTTTTAGATTACATTTAACTAAAATGTTCTGCTTGTATAATGTTTTCCAGCAAGTGCATTCTGTAATGTCAGCATCAAGCTCTGTGAAGATGTCTATGAAATTTCGACGCTTATTGGAGATAGTCCTTGCATTCGGTAACTACCTGAACAGTAGCAAACGAGGTCCGGCGTATGGCTTCAAACTGCAGTCTCTGGACACACTGATGGACACCAAATCAAGTGACAAACGTATGTCGTTGTTGCAGTATATTGCTGCTACAATCAAGGAAAAGTTTCCTGATTTAAAAACTTTTGATACAGAGCTGCTTTATATCGAGAAGGCTGCCACAGGTAATGTAACACATGCTTCTTTAATTTATGTTAAAAGTAAATAGCAAGACGGGTCCAGGTTGTAGTTGATCTTACCCATAAAATATATTACTGGTATTATTATTCTCCACTATTTTTTACAGTTATTTATTGTAAAGCTTCTTTACTTCAAACGTCGCTTACTAAGCATTGGAATCACCATTACAGTCTTAGTTCTAGAGCAAGTACAGCCTAAAGTACTTGTAAAGATGTTTAATTTCTGTAAAAATCAATGAATGGATGAGGAAACATCATGTTTTCAGTAAGTTGTACTAAGTAGGCTTATTCTAGTTTGTTTAATGCAGTACAGTAGAAATCTCTTAAACAATCATTTGTACAACGATCTATTTATTGTATTTAGCCTTTCTTTGTGCAGCCAGTTTGTCTTATGGGTGAACTAGAGTAAATTTATTGTATAACAGTATTTCTTAAAAATTCTGTAATTGTTTTTAGTTTCGCTGGAGATTGTTGCCACAGACGTCGCCGAGTTAGAAAAAGGAATGGAACTGGTTAGGAGAGAATCTGAAGTGCGCAAGGAGCGTACAAATCCTACAGTGCTCCGTGATTTCCTCGCCAATTCAGAGGAGAAATTACGCAGACTGAAAATTGATACAAAACACGCACAAGAATCATTCAGGGAATGTCTGGAGTATTTTGGTGAATCCCCACGCACATCCGATGCAAACACATTCTTTTCTCTTCTTGTTAGATTTACGAAATCATATAAAGTAAGTGTGATCATCAAATGTTAGCTATATCATGGATTAAATTTGTCTTAATTTGTAAAAAAAAGCATTGCATGACATTTTGAATTTGATGGAACAAATCATAATCACAATCCCTGTCATCTGTAATCCAAATTATATTAATCACATAACATAAAAAATATCCCTAGAACAAACTAATTATAATTGAACACACATTTTTACTAATACAAATACTTTATATGCTTACTAATAACACACTAATAAATTTTATCCTAACACTTCAGATCCCTAACAGAAGAAATAATAACTATAAATTATTAAAAACTATCTCAATAAAACCATTGTACAAAACAGTGTGTTCTATTTTCCTTATGTTATTTATAGACTGGAATTTCTTCATCACAGATTTCACACATAGAATATTGGACACTATTCTATGTAGCACAGAAATTAAGTGAGCCTGCATTTTGTCAGTCTATGTTCAGATTAGAGATCATAAATTGTACAAAATTATAGGAAATAAACCATAACATTTAATAGCAAACTTTCTATAGATGAACTTAATTGAAAGTTCCAATCTTTTGAGTGACACATAAGTGAACTTTCTAGAATTTAATTTTCCATATTTTGTTGGTTTTTACTCCATCACCATTGTAGAAACAAACGAGTCTGTACAAGTATACTAATTTTTCATGATTATGTTTCTTTATGATTTTATTACAAGTTGCGAACAAACCAATACTAGTTGATGAAGCACAATGTGTTTTCATGTAGGTATATCCTTAGTCTCTATATAATACATAGATATCACTGCATAGGAAATTGTGTGACTGAAATTGGAGAACGCTGTCCATAAGCAGGGAAATGAACCACATACTTTTAGGTTAGCTTTTGAGACTACAATTAGGTAATTTGTTAATATATGAATAACTTATGGTGATACTAATTAGACATCTTAATCGTGTGTAATATAAAAGCCATGTCATTGCAGCAATTTATAGACTAAAGTATGGATAAGTAGTATAAAAACGAGTTCAGAGCGCTCTGATGTTGGGTTTTGATACTACATTCATTTTACCTTTCATTCTGGCATCTTGATTTTAACATCGGGTGGGAGCTCTGTGTATTACATATTCAAGGTTGTATCCCGTTTGATATGTTGGGAGTCACTTTCAAGCACGTTATAATTTGCTTGGTAATTTTAAAGTATCTTATTATTTGATATCCAGTAGAATTTGGTTATAAACGTCACAAAATAAACCAAGAAAAAAATCATGTTATAACTGAATGATATAAAAAAATCAATTTTAAAAATAAATACAAAGTAATAAGAATATCTTTTAAATTTGTCTAACCTAAAATATTGTTTTCAGTTGGCAGAACAAGAAAATGAACAAAGACGAAGGCTAGAACTGGCTGCAGCCGAAGCATTAAATAACGGTAATGCTGTCGATGTCGCTAAACGTAATAAAATCAATCAAAAAAAGCAACAGGTAACATATGAAAAAAATTTAAACTGTATTGAAGATAACAAATGCTTGCATGATGAAAGTAAAGCTCACTGGGAGGAGATACACCGCTTGATTCGTGCACGAACTAGTTTGGCATGTGGTCACTCAGGTGGCAGGATGGTTGGGCATTGTAGGATTTAGTTTGCTTAAGCTTTATAGGATAAGTGTCAAGATAAGCTTTATTACTGTAACGTTATAGTCTGTGCTGCAAAAGATAAATTTTAAAATATATAATTAAAAATTTTTCTGTTTCTTATCGTGCTTAAGAAAAAATGTGAATAAATTTAAATAAACATACCGACTGAAAGGTAATGAAAATAATATAAATATGTGATGTAATAATATAAAATTCACTGTATTTACAGACTTCTGTCTCATGGAAACTGAAGAGGGTTTGTTATAACCTGCACAGACTCTTATAATAACATATTTTTTTATTGTAAAATATCTTGACATACCAGACCTGTACAGAGTACTGTACTGCTTTATAAGTTTATATTTAAAGCATGTTTTGTATGTTGCAATAATAGCTTAATGTGGTTGTAATTATGTAATTAGGCCATAAAATTAATTGTAACCACTCATCTTTATATTCTAATTAAAGAATAAATCTAATAACATGTTTTTTTTAAATGTAAATTTTTTTATATAATAAAATCTAAATTTTTTAATGTATTTTTTAAAATTTTTTCGTTGAAAAGGAGCTTTTGATTAATCATCATGTTTACCTAGACACTAGAGAACCAAACCTGAGCTCCAGAAGTTGTTTTGAGCGTTCATTGTAGATTGAGTAATGTGGGCACCATCTCCAGAAAATCTACAAGTAGATTAAAATAAAATAACCAATAAAATTGTCAATATATCCGTAAATAATTTTGTAAAAACAAATTATTTTACATTCAGAATAAATTATAGAATGAATAAACAAATAAATCTATAGCAGTTATTATTTAAGTATGGGGTTTAGAGAAACGAATCACATGATATTTTTCATAAAAAATACAATTAATATGAACAAAGACAACCTCATGATTTGCAAGGAAACTGGGAAACAGAGTAAGAACCATTGGGATTATGTTTGGAAGAAAAAAACAAAGTTGTAAGCAATCATTGAAAAGATCATTGGCAACAATAATTAAAAAGAAGTTTCACACTTTTTAATTAACAGTTCAGCTCTTTTAAAATAATCAGTCATCTGCATTTATTTCTTTGCAATCATTTATATATAAAACATGTTTATTAGCACTCTATCCTGAAGGAGTGTGCAGACTAGCTGCACCTATTGAGGGATTTAGATGTCCCTGGCAGTACCCGAGTCTAACACACACTTACACTTACAACACTACAGTTATGACTTTAACACTTTACACTCACACTTACATTTAGCGAGGCAATAATAGCCTTAATGTGCTTTTCGCCTTAAAATAATTTTAAAAAATTAGCACTCTAGTGTTTACAATTTAGGCCTGATATGATTCAAACTAAAAATTGATTTTGGTAGTAGCTTTCACAAGTTTGTTACCCATCAGACTTTAATAATCTTTAAAAAATTATAACTTTTTATCTTGTAGTTTTTTAAAATATGATTTCTACATTGTAATGAGAGTTAAAATCTGTAACTGTAATGAGACAACAAATGAGTTAGCTAAAAAAGGCATGAACATAAAACATAGACAATCAAAAAGTAACACAACTGAAGAAAAGATTAGTAAAATCAAAACAGATTTGCTTGTTTAATTACATGAGAACGTTAGCTGCTTTCTATACAGAAGAGAGAAAACTGCAGACGAAAAAATTAGTCACAATGTTTTGTAGTACACTGGTCATGATTGTTTGAAATTCTCCTTTCTGCAACATGCATACAGTGTAGATCTAGCAGCACATTGGACAAAGATCACTTTATGATCTGCAAAGAATTTGATCGTAAGGAGCAGAATAAGAACTTGTCTAGATAATATTACAAAAATAGAAGAAAGGCGATGTAAGCCAACATTGAAAACAATTAAAATAACAACTAGTATCACTTGAAAATTTATATGTATGCAGATTTTAAATCAGTAATGAAACCATATTTTCAAAGAAGTGTAAGGTAAAAATATAAATTTTAAAATATAAAATCATAAATTTTGTTGTAAAGTATAAAAATGTACACATATTTGGTAAATTTTTTCTAGAAAATGAATTGCTTAACAGCTTTTGAAAAATATGTTTGAAATTATTATAAACTAATATGTGTTTTCTTGTTTGTGTTTTTATGTTATCTTTGCATATTACTATACCTTATTTCACTCTACAGCAAGCTTTGTGCTCACATAGATTTATGCTTTTATCTGTTTTGCTTTGATCAGAGTGTTCATAGGCTTAAGCTTATGGCTGCTGTTCTCCATAATGGAAAATTACAAATCTTTGGCATTTTATTGTGGATGGATGTGTGGACAACTAACCATAATAATATTAATAACACATGGATAAGGTTTACTATTTAACGTACTGCATCAATGACTTTTATTAAGTTCATAGATTTGTGCTATTTTTTTCTCAATAAGATCATTTTTTATGGTGTGATGTCTAAAGACAGGTCGACTGTTCCGCAAGTAGAATTTCAAACGTTGAGAACAAAATCGGTGTGACCTTGCGTGTGAAGATAAGTGGAACACCATTTATGAATCAAAACAAACATGTTGGGTTTGAAAACAGTTCCTAACTGGTTACGAACAGTCATGTTTGCAGGGTTTGGAAAAATTTGTTCAACTGTTATGTTACTAAAAAAGCCTGCATTTTTTATTTCCCTCAAGTTGCACGGATAAGGATAAGAATATTCCATTTGTAGTCCTCTTTTTAATGTTTACATTCTTCTGCAATATTGATAGTAGTTGACAATATCTTTTTCACATGAACTGCAACAGCTTGATATGATGATAACATCAGCCTTCTTACAAAATTTTTAAAAAAATATTTCTTTCTCAGCACTTTTAAAACTGTTGTGATTTTCATTCATATATTTGTAAGATTAGAGACTAAACTTGACTGTAAACCAGTTGCAGAACTGTCACATTTCAACTAATTTGAAACTATTGTTGCAAAACAGTCAGCGCGTGTGTAAATGTCCCAAACAGTTAGAATTGCCATCAGCAGTATCGATGATGACTCAAAATTCATGAGTTGTGGCAGGGAAATGTCAGGCAAACAATGTATAAGATGTTATCTAAAAGTTTGGGGAATTTGAATTCCATATGTGAACCGTTTATGGTATGACCACTAGGATGGTGGAAACTAGAAGTTATGCTAAGCAATGTTATTTTTATGGGAAAATAAAATACCCCTAACTTTTGGGTAGCATCTCATTTTTGTTTGATTTTTTTATATTGTTTGGCTGTTAAATTTCCATACAAAATTATAGCTAAGTGGTCATTCGTATTCTTTTAAATCATGTAATGAGGGTTAGTAGGTGCCTTGTTTCTTATCAACCACTGAAATAGAAGTGTTGCACTGTTTTGTTTCCAAAAATGGATCAGCTGATTGCTGTAATGTCACTCACAACATAATAATTTTTAACATGTATCATGTTTTACGGCTGGTTGTGCTGTTGGACTTGTGTGATGAAAGTGCACAAATTTGTATTGATATATAATGGTATATTTCGCGCATCACAAGTCTCATATTAAATTAATTAAAATTTATATTTAATATTTATATATATATATATATATATATATATATATATATATATATATATATATATATATATATATATCAATACCACTTCTCACTTCTAGTTTAAAGTGATTCCCGCACTAGGCTAAAATAAAAAAACTTACCTTTAAGATTCTACCACTTAACTATTCTAAATATTTTCTATCGTTAACCTTTATAATTTTTGATTCAGACAACTAGAAAGACCATTTTCACCTAACTTTATAGTGATTATCGTATCATGTATAAGTAAAAGATATTGTACAAACAAAAGGGTCTCTGGTTTTGCTTATAGACAAAAAGGCCTGTCATAATCAAATTTGTTAAAATCTCTGGCAAGTAAGACAAGGTAAGTGCACGTAGGTAGGTATAAAGTACTTGCATATGTCTTTACTTGCTGCAAGACTGACAATAATAATAATAAATCTGTACTGTTAAAAACCATTGTATAGTTACTAAAATTATGGGTTGTTATTTTAAATACAATATTGCATCTGTATCGCTGCATCTTGCATGCCTTGCACGTCTGCTAGCGTGTGGTACTTTAATTAGGCCTTTACGTAGATGATTAGGCAATCACGCTTTCACGTTGCAATGCTTGTCAGGAGGCTGTTATCAACGAGCTGAAGAACAAAACCCGTATGGTACAGGAGAAAAAGCTGCTTCATCAGGATGAGGTTTACAATGGAGCTTTGGAAGACATTCTGCTCGGTTTGAAGAGCGAGCCATACAGGCGGGCAGATGCAGTCAGGCGGAGTCAAAGGAGACGGATAGACAGCAATAGGCTTTCACGCACAATGGAGGAACTTGATGTTTGAGGTACAGTTTTTAATATTTTTTTAAATAACGTTTTAGTTGTAGTTCAAAAGATGAGTAGTAAGTACTATAGAAACTTAATTTTTTTAATCTGTCAAACTGAGGATGAAGTCAAGAGGACAAATATTCATGTAATTTAAATTTGAGTAAACTAAAGGAATTTAATGTTTAAAAATGTAGGTAACAAAAATCCAGATTCAGAAGTGGAAAAATAAAAATATACTTCTAATGAGTAAGCAGTTGTATAAATTGACGCTAGAATTAAGTTATTATTCAATAGAACAAATTGTAACGAATTTTTAAAGGTGAACCCATTAAAAGTTTAATATTTATAATTATAAAATGTATAGATTAAGATAAGCAATAGATAAACCAGTGAAACTGTGATTAATGTACAGAGAAATGAAATAAAAAAGGCAGATATATGGTTACAGTTAAAAAAGTTAATATTGTTAAAAAAAATAATGATTTGGTTTGAAATATGTTAAAAATGAATAACAAGAGACATAGTAAATTCAAAAAGAATTTTTATTGCAGTAAATCCAACAAATAATTTGAATAAGGTAGAAGCATAACAAGAAATACATATGTTTGGAATGAAATTTCAATTTAGAAATATTACTGCCGGGTAAGTTGAAATTAAGTCGTAGTCAGACTCATAAATATTTTAATATTATCAATTGAAATAAAATTAATAAAGATTAATTTCTTGTTAATTTATATTCATTGTAATGGAAATAAACATAACCATAACTGAAATAGTATTATCAAAACAACAGCGGTGGTGCAAAATCAGCTGTTTAGGTGATTATTATTTCCACCCGTATCACCATTGCAGTAACAGTATATCTGTTATATTAAACTTTATTTTTTTGTATTATTTATAGAATAGATTAAGCAGATCTGATGTATACTGATTTTAAGAAAGTAGGCTGTTATAATTATGTTAATTTCGCTACCTATTCACAATTATTTTAAAACATATAAATTTCATTATGTAGGCAATAAAATAAAATCAGTAGAAATATCTCTTGTCAATCACTAATTCTAAACATGAGAAGCAACAACATTGTGGAAACATAAACACTTGTCTATGTTTACCTTATATGCAAGAAATTGGTGATTGGTTTTGAGATCATTATTTGTGTGTTGACATTTTGCTATTACAATATTAAGCCGAGGTGACACCAAAAAAGAACTACTTCATGTATATGTTTTATCAGTATCAGTTCTATAGATTTATTTATTAGAACAGATCTGTTTTGGATACTGTAATAGTGTGAAGTTGTTGTTATTTTAAGGCAAAAAGCACATTGAGGCTATTATCACCTCCCTAAATGTAAGTGTGAGTGTAAAATGTTAGTCGTAAGTGTAGTGTTAATAGTGTGAAAGAAGTAAGAGAAATATATAAGTTTGCAACTACTGTACTGTCTTCCCTACATGTTTGGGATTCTCTGTACAGTTCACCATAAAATAAATCTTTAAATAGACTATACTGTAAAACACATTAGACAAAGGCTATCGCAAAAGACTGTTTTATCACAAGGTGTAACAAATACACTTTTGGTAAGATAGATATGCACTTCCTATAAATGACGACTCATTCAGTTAATGGTCGGTTATGCTCAGGTGATGGAAATTCAGAAGTCGGATATGCCGGGTAACAGTAAATGAAAATGTTTGGAGTATATGTTAGTATGTTTGGGTTTACTTATTTGGGAATTGCATGTTAAACTTTTGAAAATTAAGATTTGCATGTGAGCACAAAAAGGAAATGGAATCCTTTTTATTTATTTGTCTAAAATTTAAATAGAATTTATTTTGCATTGTCAGGTGCATGCAAAACTTTAACCAGCAACTATTACTGTATTGTCTTGTTGGGGGATAACATCATGCTGATTTTTAAATTTATAATATACTTTTTGCTATCCAAAAGTTCCAGGAATCTTAATGAAACGCAGAAATGAATTATATTGTGAAGCTCCACTGCAAGGGGTATAATGAGTCGTCCTTCATTTAACAGCAAGTCTTGCAGTGTCATTGTGAACATATGTTTTTGAACACTGGCCGCACAGTTTTGTGATGGCGCCAGCTGAAGAGCAAAGAGCTGGATTAATTTTTTTAATAAACTGAACAAAATCACTACTGAAATCTATCAAATATAACATTTGGAGATGAAACTTCAAGCAGATCAAGGACTTTTGAATGCTTCAAACATTATAAAGAGGGCTGTGAGTCTTGAAGACCAACAGCCTTCAGGTAGGCCATCCAGCACTTTAGGAGACATTGCTAGTTTGAGAAATCATCCGTCAGGTAGAAGATAAACCATCCACGACATGGGTAAAGTTGTTGGAATGTCATATTTGCACATGCCAACACATTTTGATGAACTCAACATTAGAAAAATTGCAGCCAAGTTTGTGCTGAGCCCTGTACTTGCCGAAAATAGCACCACGAGACTTTTTCGTCTTTCTAAAGATTAAAATCAAGTTGAAGGGATGTCAATTTGATATTGTAGAAGAAATTCAAGAGGAATAAGTAGTTCTAAGGGAAATTACTGCAGCTGACTTAGAGCTGTGCTTCCACTTTATGGCAGAAGCTCTGTATAGGTGCAGATGGTCACTACTTTGAAGGAAATAAAAAAAATTTCATTGGAATTAAATTCTTTTTTTTTAATAATTCCTGGAACTTTTGGGTAGCACCTCGTATCTAATCTGTAACATAAATTAGTATTCCTACTTACTTTATACTTCGTATAAAGAAAGTATTGAAGGTTATGAAAAATTGTTTTAATCCATTGTAAAGTAGTTTATGTATTTCATAAGCCTCATTGTATTTGACATCCACTAACTTAAAACCTGGGATTTCAGAATAATTCAAAAAAGTGTGGTAATAATGAATACAATTGATTTTGAGATTCTGATACATATTTGCTGTTTGGTCTTCTGAGCGCAGTAAAAGTGGTTTAAACTAGGATGTCTGTGGAGATCGCTGGAAACTAATTGGCTATTTCATAACATTAATACTTAAATTTTTTTTCTGCCGCAGGTGATTCCTGTGACCAGAGTAACAAGCCAACGAGTCTTTGATCCGACACATAGTGCCTTCAATTCCTAAGCTTCTACGCCTTCTATATATTGTAGCATATTGCTAAGCTGTAAATATTTAATAAGGCGTAATGTTATTTTTAGAAATTTTACATATTTACTGCCTTAAAAGGAAGTTGTAAAAAAAATTATAAAATGCACAAAAATGCCATTGATTAGTACAAAAACAAAGTACAGGCTGGCCACAGTTTAAGAAATTTATTATTTACTTTAAATTGGATTTTGAGTATCAAGTCAAGTAGTAGTTGAATAAATTATGAATTTAAAAAAATCTTACTGTTACTATTATTTATTACTTATATTTTGATTCAAAACACTTGAAATTATTCTGTTTAATAAAAGTGATATTCGGTGAAACAACCGGTTACGTAATTTAAAAATTCAAACATTGAGCAAAATGTCTAGAACTTGTACAAACTTGCGAAGAATTTAACTTACTGTCGCCACCCTGTTAAGTGCCTTATGTTTTAAAAAAAGTATGACATTACCACTTTTATATGAATCTTATACAGATCTGTAACAGAAAGAAGTTTGAAGAAGAAAAATGGTGCCTGATCAATAAGAGATTGTAAAGAATTACATAAACATTTATGTTTGAAATTCCAGTTACAAAAATTTTAAATATATCTCCTAGATTGAAAAGAAACTATTTATATGCGGTATTTTCTTAAATTCGGGATATATGTGAATCAGCAGACATTTATTATTTTTTAGGTGTTTTTTTTTTTTTTTTGTACAAAAAATGTCTAAAACAAACTCTTTTTGTAGGGAGGTATGTCATATTTATTAGTGCAGTTTTTTTTTTTTTTTTTTTTTATAGTGAACCATTTTTATCATATGCTTACTAGATTAACATTCCATTCCACGGTGAGAGTGGTGAACTGTATATTTTGTATTATATGTGACAGTTACCTTTATATCTTGTAAAGTTAGAACTAGCACTTTAGTGAATAAACTTGTCTGGGATTTGTTAAAATATATTAATCACATTTGACAGTTCAAATTTTTTTTTAATTTCAGAATTATTTGATAATACTCAAATTTAAGTTTTAAAATTCAAAATAATATAATCTTTAAGGCAGTGGTGGTTTTTTCATTTGAACACATGAACACCACCTATATAACCAGGTGTTAACAAAGAGATATTGTCATAGATATAGCAATGTGGTGAGAAGTGTGATGTAGGTTGGATGGGTCAGTATGTTTTATATTTGCACAATTTAATAATAACAACAGACAGAAGTAATAGCTTTAAGATGTCCTGCCACCTCGCTTCGAGTTATGTATTTAATACAGTACCACAGAATCTTACATACATTACACATTGTTACCATTACAGTCTGTAATTAGTTTTATGAAAACATGGCATGAAACATAATATAAATTCCATTTTATAAATTGTTTAGAATGTTATAACATTAATTCATAATTGCCGCAATATGTTAGTTTTTAATCTATAAAATTATTTAGGAATATGATTATATAAAGATGTTTAATATCACATTTTTACTAATACAATAAAGAAACCTTTTTGCCTCAGATTATCATATCGTGATGTATGTTTCGGCAACATAGCTACCCTCTTCACAGTGATATCAAACAGAAGTTCCTCCCTAACAGGTTTGGTATTCCTCTGAAGATGTTAGGTTAGGTATTTTACAGAAATATGCATCAGAGTAAAGAAATTTTTCATTTAAATCGGAAGATAATTTTTTACTTTTTTTTTGGCAAATGGGTTTTCTTGATTCAACTTTGTCTATCCCAGCTCTTTGTAAAATCTTGGATGTTTTTACATCTGAGTATACATTCTGAGTACATATACTTTATAATACTACTCAGGAACCTCCACTGCTTTGAGGTTAATTAAAGTTTATGTCAAAATTAATTTGTTACTGTAAAATATGCAGCATAATTTTCTTTGTTTTAATAAAACATTACATTATATTTATCAAATATAATAAATAAACATGTTAGGTTAAGTTTTGTAAGGTTAGAATATGAAATATGTAAAATTAAATTTTTTACTTCTGTACATAATGCTTAGCCATTGTATTGTTAGTCAGTAGAATTGTTTATAGTATTGGTGCTATTTAATTTGTTTAATATTGCTTAGTTGGAAATTTATATACGGACTTGAGATTATTGAAAGGTTTTTTAAATGAAAGGTTTTTTTTATTGGCTTAATGTTTATTGAAAACATTAAATATTTCTTACGAAAAAGACTGATAATTGAATAAAATCAGTCCAATGCTTTTAGCTCTAGTGTCTTTCATAGTGTTGCTAAACGTAGTAATAACATTCACCATAAAGTCAGCACATTATTTTTATATCTTGCTAAAATATTTTATGTGCCGAATGTCTGAAACACAAATGCCTGCATTTTATAAAAAAAAGATTAATATATTTTTTTAATTTAAGAATCTCATGAAAATAGCAATCTCAACAAAAATGCATTTTTATACTAAATTTACATATTCGCATTGTCAAAGAGTCTTGACATGTTTATACATGTTTAGAGTCTTTTTTCCTATAGTAGTAGAGTAGGAAGGGTCCTACTTTATCCCAGTCTTATAATTGGTCAAGAAGGGTTGTAATGTGTCCCTATACTGTCACAGGTCTGTCAAGGGATTTAGCTTTGGTTTTTTTTTTTTTTTTTTTTTGGTGTTTAACGTCCGACTATTGTGCACACTTGGGCTAATGCAGACGGTGGGATGATTTATTGGGCCTGGTGTTACCGCTCCCACATAGAACCCATCTTAGGTCTGTCAGGGTTATCACCTATATGGGTGATAGATTCTCATGCTGAAGCCATGTAAATGGACGTTCATCACATTACTGTGATTGTTTTCTTGCCTAAACTATGGTATTGGTTTATGATCTCTGCAGTTCCCACTCTTCTCCCCATACCATTGTGTGAGTTTCTGGCATTATATTTAAAAGTGGTCATCATTGATTTTTTATTTTTATTGTAAAATGCTGATTTTCCAGATGATGTCTTAACCACAACTCAAAATTTATACATGTGCACACTTAAAC